>VMDR010014764.1:0-23104 GCA_007922815.1 Macrotus californicus | reverse complement strand
TGCTTGTCTGTATTTTTGAAATTTCTACCTAAATAAGTGATATTTACTCTTTTTAGAGATAAAAAGGGAAGGTTTTTAAAAATCATGTGGTGGATTAACAATTAATGCAGTGGAACCTCATTTATAATATTTAAATAGGGTAAAGAAGATTACAAATCAGCAATGTGATCCCAAATGTGTTATTAATTACATACTTACATATAAATATTATATATTATACATATTTATAAACAAATATAAATATTACCATTACCAATATATGTAAATAACTATTATATTCATATATAGTCAGTTGTAGAAAAAAGATTGAAAGCATTTGCAATAAAATATTGAAAACATCAATGATTATTTTGGGGGTGCTGTGATGAGTGCTTTTCAGGAGTTCTGTGTCCATATATTTTCCCTATTTTCCAAAATACGTGTCATGCAAATGTTTTTTTGTTTGTAAAAATGAAAAAGTTATTTAAAAACAAAACCCTGAGATACTGTACAGCTTCCTAGAATTTAAGCTATGTCCCATTGTCCAGCCCATCTGGGGTCAAGGCTGCCGTGTCCAGCTGGACCCCTCCACACTTCCTCCACTTATAAAAGTCACTGTCCTATGGCTTTGTTGCATTAGGTTTGCCTTTCTTCCTTTGTTTCCACTGTCATTTGCCCAGTTCAGACTTTCACTGCCCAGTCATAAGGCACCTCACCTGCTGTATCTGCTCCTGTGTGTCCTGCTCATGAATCAGTCCAACAGCTCCAAATGCACTCTATGCTTCTCCATCTTTGTTTTTGCTCAAGCTACACCAATTACCACATACCCAGGGCCCTTTGTCCTCTCCCCAGACCTCCTTTGAGGCATATATCCAAGTCTTCCATTTGTGATTCCTGCTCCTGCCATCACAGAGAAAGTACATCTCTCCTCTCCAGCCCATTCATGTTACACCAAAAATAAAAAGGATAATACAAATAAGTATTTTTACCTACTCCACAAAATTGATTATATTTCTTTACATCCTGCTCTTAGCCCAGAAGCCTAGTAAATAGTAGAAAATTAAGGTCTGGATGCAAACCAAAGGCTTTCCAAGACAGGAGGCTGGTACGTTTTGATGGATACAATCCTTTAATAAGTGGATATGTCAGCACTCAGCCTAAATGCTGCAGCAGGGCTCTGTTTCCACCTTTCTTTGGGAGTAAGGAGGTACTCCTGGCAGGGTCCCTAACAGAAGCCCACCAGCCGGAGGGTGTTGGGGAAGCTCTTGCGCATTCCCATGCATTTTTCCTGGTCGATATACAGAGAGTTGGCTTTGACAGCCAGGTCGTGCTCCAGGGTAGCTTTGGTGTGAACCAGGGACTGCAGGGTGTCCTCAGCCTCCCTCAGGCGCTGCTGCAGGGTCTGGATAGTGTCATCCACCTCATACACCTCGTTTACAAGGCTGTGGGACCAAAGAGGCACCAGTCAAGTTAGTAGAGGTCACATTCCCAATAATGGTTATTCACTGAACTAAGGACATGCCTCCCCAGAGGCAAGCAGCCAACTTGTGTTTATGAGCTGCATATCCCAGAAGCTAGAAAGGACATAAGGACCCTCCATGGCCAGACCGAAGAACTACTCCTGTCCCCTGTCCCACCCTCCACCCCTCAAGCTCCCTGTGAGTGAAGGGCAGAGGCAGAAACCCAGCAAGCTGGACTCAGCAAACTAGATGCCTCTCAGTACAAACATCTCATTTCCATTTGTAATCCCCAATGGGTAGGGGTACCAGGTAATAAACAGGAAGCCCAATTAAATTTGAATTTCAGATAAATGTGTAATTTTTTAGTATAAGTATTTTTTTAATTCTGGTAAAATACACATAGCAAAAACGTTACCATCTGAACCACTTTTAAGTGTCAAGTGGCATACCTGCATTCACATGGAACTCTCTCCACCTCGCAAAGTGGTAACCCCATGGAACAATAGCTCCCAATCCCCTCCTCCAGCCCCTGGCACCCACCTTCCTACGCTCTGTCTCTGTGGGTCCAACCACTCTTGGGACCTCATATAAGTGCCATCAGGCAGTATTTGGACTTTTGTGACTGACTTATTTCACTCAGCACAATGTCCTCAAGGTTCATCCGTGCTGCAACATGTGTCAGAATTTCCATGTGTCAGTATTTTTCCTTAGCATAAGTATTTTTAGTTTGAATATTGCATGTCATATGTAGGATATATATCCTGAAAAAATATTCATTATTTACTTGAAATTCAAATTCAACTGGCTGTGCTGTATTTTAATTTACAAAACCTGGCAACCCTGCCCCAGGGGCCAGTACAGTGCCAGGCCCCAAAAGACTCTCACAGAGTGTTCACATGGCACCAAAGCAACCATTCTTCTACTCAAGGCCCTTCCTGCTCTCCTTTCCTCGAAGACAAATTGTAATCCTACTTAAGGAGATGCCACGGTCAACAGCCATTGTGGGGTCTAGGGCCATGAGAGGGTGGAGAGGGTAGAAAAGGGAGTGTCATTTTGTATTCCATGTAGATCCATGTACTATTTGAACTTATTTGAAAAACAGAACATATTCCTATCTTGTGAAATTAAACAAAAACAAACTTTTAGAAAAAAAAGTAAGCAAGGTAAAAAGTTTAACATAAAACTAAAAAGGAATCATTTCTTCCTAGTGTTATCTTGTAGTGAGTAGGAGCGTATGACAGGAGAGAGGATGACACTGATGTCTAATGATAATGGATGCCGAGGCAGATGATGAAATACTGTGCAAGCGATACTTTAAAAAATACTTGCACTGGCCATGGGGAAAGAAACTGACAATATAATGTTGGTTGAAAGAGTTAGAATATTAAATCCTATATGCAGAAATGTCACAATTTTGTTAATGTGCCTGGTGGCTAACATTGGTTATCCCTCAATGTCACAAAGCATTGAGGATGGTTTTGATTTCTTAGCTCATTTTCTGATTTTCCTATCATGAACTGATACTACTCTTAATGGCAGGGAAAAAACAATAAATATATTTCTAGAAAGAAACATAATTTTAAGAGACTTGAACTCTCTCTGACCCTTAGAGAGGTTTCTGAAGTGACTCGACCCACCAGCACAACAGCTGGGAGACATCACATTGCACTTGCACAGCACAGCAGTCAAACACTGAATGGTTTACAGACTCCTTAGGATGGCCCTGCTATGCCCGCCTTCTGGGCACTCCCTTTCTGTTGGATGTGCTGATGCATGGCTGAATCCACGCCTGGGTGTGGAGCAGGTGGGTCACCAGTACTCCAGGCCACCTATATGTCCCATCTCCAGCAATGGTAACATCATCCTCACGGATGCTGAAATAAAACCCTCTGATCAACTTGACCTCATTCTCTTCATCACAGCCCCAGCCCTCAGTCATAAAGTCCTGTTATTGCTGCCTCCCAAAGAGCCTTACTGTGCACCACTTGCCCTGTGCCTGAGTCTGCAGGCACATACTAGAATGTGCTTGCTCTGTCTCTGACCTCAGAGCCTTCACCTTTCCCATCCCCTCAGTCCAACACTTTACTCACCACCCATCTGCCTGACATCTGCTAACTCATGCCACCCTCCAAGCCCAGAGGAGCAGACATTTCTCCCTCAACCCTGGGACTAGGGAGCAGCCCCAAGTCCACAATGTCATATGTCCCAACAGCACCAGTCCTCCCGCAACCCTCAGGGTGCTTGTCACACCTATTTCCTACATTTGCCCTGCAGGTCATTAGCTCCTGGAAAGCACCAGTGCCCTGAGTTGGCCTCACCTGAGGCTAAATCCAGCAGCCCCTCCAGCAGTGGACAGGAGTGCCATGCACTTGTTGGATGAGGACCAACTTCAATGTCCTAGTTTAGGGAGATCATGGTGGGAGGTAGGGAGCTACCCCAAGGTCCAAGTCCATAAGGTTTTTCAAGAACAAGAACCAGACCCCAAGCCACAGAGACTGTGCCAGTCCGAGTCTGGAGGCTCAGCTTCCAACCCACCTGCTGGCAGACTAAGAAGGGGAGGAATGCTGCAAAGCCCCTTCCCCCCACCCCCCAGGTTCACAGAAGCATCTTCTTCCATCTTAGAACCTGTGTCTGTTCTCTCACTTTCCAAGGGGAAGGGAAAGGAGGGCAAACCTAGGCGCCAAGTTTCTTTTGGTCTGGCATTGGTAAACAGAAAATCTGAGAACTCAAAATGAAGTGTATTTTGTTGTTGTTTAGATCAAATTCATTTCAAAATAAGTCTTTTTTGACGACCACAGGGTTTAAAACACCACTGGAAAAGAAACGGATCTTCAGGGAGGCTGCTGCCCATGACCAGCAATGGCACTGATGACGAGGGCTATTGACAGTCACACTGGGCCTGACCCTGCTCAACCACCACTCCCTGAGCCCCTTCTATGGCTTCAAAAGGAACCTGAACCCACAGATAGAAAAAGGAATGGGAAGATATGTGACTCTTCACTTCTTGCAGCCACATAATAGTCTAGTGGACGATTTACCTGAGGGAACTTTTGAAAATACACAGATTAAAATATCAGTTTTCTTTAAAAAGGAATTCAAGATCTGTAGCACAGGCAGCTGACATTCTTATTTCCATTGCTGTGTGAACAGAGCTAGGAGCTCCTGCACTTTCCTCGACTTTCGCTGTTAGAAATACTTTTCCCTCATCTTTCAAGGCCATATTTCTCTCTTGGTTTTCTCATTCTTGGCAGATCACAGAGAGCTGTTCTGCTGAAACCACTCATTTTTAGGGAATTACAGAATTAAAAAACATTTTGCATTCAAATACAAATAAAGCTACCATAGTTTTAAAAAAAAATCAAGATTATTTAAGTAATGCAGAGCCTGGTCTGGCCTGCCACCAAAGATGCCAAGAATGTTTAAAATTACTTTTGAAAGAACCCATTTAGAAAATTTTAAATGAAAATAAAATCTTGAAATAAAAACAACAATTTTTCTCAGTCCTCTCTCCCTTGAGTTTATGGGCTTATTTTTTTCTTAATCTAGCCAGCCAAAGCGCTGCTTTCAGAATGATCAGTTGAAGAGGAAAAATACTCCCCTCCCCAAGTAATAATCCTAAATTCCGCTGTTGTTACTCTGGGACCATATTTTTGGCTATGCTAACAAGAAATCTTTACAGAAACAAAAGTAGGTTTTGTTTTAAAGTTGATGAAGGAACAGAGGAAATAGACACAATACAAAGTCGATGGGTAAGTAAAGGAAAAGCAACTTGTGTTTAGCTCTGAGGTAGCAAAATAAAGAGTAAAAATCATTCAGCTTTGCAAAAGCCGCTATGAATGCCTCATTGTTTGATAATTCCAAAGTTAAATGAGACCACTACTCCAAACCCTTTTACAGAGAAACACTGGGTTTGTCTAATGGTAGTCTGAGCCTCTAATTCTACTTGTGAGGACTCTGGAAAAATTTTCAGCAGTGCATGACACTTCAGTTCAGCTTCCTCTAACCCTGTTTGCAGAAAGCCACTGTTGGTGATCCAATCCTGACTGACCAAAGGAGTTTGCATCCCTACTGGGCTCTTCTGAAGCACAGAGACCCTCTGGACTGGTCCTCTCCTGGCCTCTGGAGTGGAGGACAACTTATCTTCAATGATGGGCTCTGGGGGAGCAGGGGTTCCATGGAGCTCACTGTGAGAAGCACAGAGCTGGCCAAACTTCTATGTGGCTATGGCCTAAGATGATAGCTCCTCTGGGAGAAGCATGCTTCTTAGCGCCTGACACAGACATAACCCGTGCTGTATATGTGGCATGTTTTGCAGTAACAATCTCCTCTGTGACCCTCAGTTTCATCCTCTGTCAGAGAGATGAGGATACAGTGCATGCTTTGCAGACTCACCCCATATGGGCATCGTGATCAGGTGAGAACAGACACATGACAGGGAGTGGTGAAAACACCACATTGCGAGGATTGGGGAAGCAGAAGCCAATGGTCCAGTTGGTGGGAGAGCACTCTGCAGGGAGCCAGGCAGGAACTCAGGTGTGGCTCTCCTCCTTACCACCAGGGGCCATGTGGCCCAAGTCACTCAAGATACTCCTGCCTCAGTTTCCTTATTTGTAAATGAAGATAAACAATGAGGTGAGGTGCTCAGGACAATGGCCAGCACAGAATGAGCTCAATAAGTGGTGGCAGCAGTCATTATTACCTCCACTACTATCTTTATTATTATTTTCATCCTTGTTGGCCCCATAAAGATCACCCTTTCTTTTCCCTTCAGGAAATCCACACTTGTTTCTTTGGTGGAGCTCAAATTCACTTCACCCCTCGGATAAAGTCTGCATGCCGAGGGAATTCTATCACAGGGCCAAGTAGCAAGATGAGTGCCCCCCACCCCCCAGGACCAAGCCTGGCTTCCAGGGCTTCCCCTGTTCCTCCAGTGCCCTCACCTCTGCAGAGCAGCACTAATGACCCAATAATGGCCATGATGAAGGTGAGAAAAGGCAGAAGCGGGCCCTGCGAAATGAGAAAGGAATCCAGAATTGGGAGGGGGGAATGGGGGAACCTTGCCCAACTACTCACAAGCCCATCCTAAAAGGACTCTTCACAGTTAAAATAATAATAAAATACATGTTGCGTTGAGTAGAGAGACCAGGTGTGAGACTCCTCCTTGCTGTGTGTATGCAGGAGATGTGCTTGATGAAGACCAGTTGTTCTCAATTTCTGCTGAGAACAGAACAAACTGAAATGACCCTAAAAGACCATTAGGGGTTTTAGGGGACCATGAGGATGGTTTTATTGACAAGACAGCTATATTAACTGCCATAAAAAGAGGCCAATGAGAGCAATGGATGAGAGCAGACAGACAGGGGTCAGTGGAATTATAACGCAAATCTCTTTTCTGACAAGTCTCTGGCACTGAGAAGTACACAGCAGGCTAACACAACACGCCATTATAAGAAAGGTGTTCTGGAAACTCTGGAAGCCTCCAGGAAAGGGCAGAGGAAACCAAAATTCACCTTGGCTCCCTGAATGAGCCTAATGTTTATCACTTGTTTGTGTGTAATGTTGATGTCATTTCTTTTAAAAAAATCATGGCAGACTATGCACAACAAAAATTACCTACTCAATTATGTTTAAGTGTATACTTCAGTGGCATTAGGTGCATTTGCAATGTTGTATATCCACCACCAACATCCATCTCAAGAACTGTTCATCATCGCAAACCAAAACTCCATGCCTGTTAGGCATTAACTCCCCATTATCAATACTTATAAAGAAGGCCCCTACACAGGGAGCACTACTATGTACTTTCTTATCACTGGTGTGTTGGCAGAAAGCTCTTTCCTGAAGAACACAGAGCCAGGCAGGCTGGTGGACTGTCCCCTCCTGCCCAAGGTGAGCCCTCTCCTCACCGTAACTGGGCCATGTCCCTGCAGAGCTCTAGGTTCGGTCTCCTGGTCCGCTCGTCCAGTCTGGTCTGAGCCACCTTCAGGAAGGCAGACTTGTCCCTGATGGCCTTCCTGATGGCTTCTATGGTCATTTCAGTCTGGAAAATCTCCTGCAATGTCTGCATGGAGAGAAGCAGATGCCTGAGGCTTTGGTGCTCTGTCGCTTCCCACCTGCTCCCTTCCTCCTGCCTTCTCCAGTGGAGAGGTGGACTCACTGAGCACGCCTGCTCCTTCACATCCCCACCCCACCCCCATCACACCCCCAGGGAGCCTCACCACCCAGGAGAGCAGACTGTATGCACCTTCCAACTCCCAATTCAGGTAAAATCAGCTGGGGTGGGAGGGATTTACATGAAAGATTGGCAAATGCTACAACTTCAGAGCTTTCCACCCCCCCACCAGATTACCTGTTGTTAAATATTTACTAGCACATGGCTGTGTATCTCTGGGAAATGTGAGGCCATGAGGTTGGAGTGCACTCACACCTTATCTTCTACTCTCCCATCTCACTAACCTCACAGAGAGGGTTTCCTGCCTATGGAGGATTAGCCTTGAAGCAAATCAAGGTCAAGCTTTAGGGAGTCTCACTTGCAAGGGAGGACCCCTGGCAATATACAGTCCTGATTTTATGTTTTTCTTTAAGAGGCTCCCCCAAATTGCATGAACCTGGGCCTCTCCTTGACTTCTCCTCTGAGAAGTGAGCCCCTCCTCTATGCTCTGAAAATCCTTTCTTCTCCTACGACCTTGACCTCTGCACTCCCATTTCTCCATCCTCAACTATCATTCTCCCTCTCTCCCTGCCCCTTTCCTTTGGCCTGGAGACACATCCACGTGTCACCCAATTCATTTAAAATTTTATGTCTTTATACCACTTGCTCACCCAATCCCACTTGGGTGCTTCCAGTTGGTGCTCTCTCCTCATGTTCACGACCAAACGGGCTCACCAGTAGCCTTGCTCACATGCTGCACCTCACTATGGCCTTTATAGTAGGTCTCTGGCCCCAGTTTTCCTCATGAGACTGTGCTCTCAAAGCCGATGATGAGGCCTCTCTGATGTCCCCCCTCTCTGAATCACTCACCTTGCTGAATTTCTCTGGCCAACTGCAGTCCTAATTACTTGCCTTTCTAACTACTGCTCCTCACTTCTGGTGCAGGGTATTGTCTCCAGACCACTCCTCTGCTCCATCCCTTCCCCCTGCAGAGATCTTACAACGGTACAGATTCGGCACTTGTATAAGCCAGAATCTCTTACAACTGTCACACAAGCTTTGCCCCCTCTCCCACACTCCAGATTGTCTCCAACTATCTGCTTTCAACAACCTTTACACTGTTCCTACCACCGGGCCATGCTCGAGCTCCCTGTCTCTCACCATTGGAAATGATTGCTTCTTCTGCTAAACAAGCAACATTTTATCTGTCACTCTAAGGGGTTCATTCTGCACCTTGGAACTCATCATTTTCTATATACATGTCTTGTCTCACTCTAAGATCCCAGCTGGCAGGGTCAGTGTGTCATTCATGTATCCCCAAAGCACCTACCTTGAATGTAGCTTTTATAAGCTGAATTCTATCCTCTTTTCTACCCCACCCCAAACTTATATCTTTGAGTCCTAACCCCTAGTACCTCAGACTTTGACTGTATTTGGAGATATAACTAAGTTAAAATGAGGTTATTAGGCTAAGGTCTAATTCAATGTGACTTGTGTCCTTAGAAGAAGAGGAGATTAGGACAAAGACACATGCAGAGGGAGGACAGGAAAAAGATGACCATCTATAAAGCTGAGAGAGAGGCCAGAAGAAGCCACCTCTACCAACACCTTGATGTCAGACTTCTAGCCTCCAGACTGTGAGAAAACATATTCCTGCTGTTTAAGCCCCTTGGTGCAGTTTTGTTTGGCAGCACTAGCAAGCAAATGCAGGAGTAAAAATTTTCTGGAACAAGCAACTCCATCACGTCAGTCTTCTAAAAAGCTTTAAATGGCTTTTTACTGCCCAAAAGATACCTTTCCATAGCTGTCCCCTATGGTCTGGCTCCAACCTACCATTCCAAGCTTCTCTCCCAGAACCTACAATACCATGCCAGCCAAGTAGGTCTCTTTACAGACCTGAACTCAACCCCTGTTGGCTCCCTCTAAGGCTCTGTTTGAGATGTCGTTCACCTGTAGTGTTCACTTCCTCTTCCAAATCCCCAGAACACTTCCTGTATTTTCTATTTGGCAACCACAATTTGTAATTTTTCTATTGCTATGAATTATTCATGATCTTTCATATGTATGAATTTTTTTTCTCTACAAATATAAGCTTCCTGAGAACAAAAACTATTCAGTTGGCCAAAAAGTCCATTTAGTTTTTTTCTGTAAAATAAGGCACATTTTTCATTTTTACCAATAACTTTATTGATTTGGATATTTTGAGTATGTTGCTATCTCCAGCTATTGGCTTCTAGTGGGCAGAGGCCAGGGGAGCTGCTAAACATCTTCCAATGCATAAGACAGACCCACAGCAAAGGATTATTTGGCCAAAATGTCAATAGAACCAAGAAACTTCACAAACCGCTTTTGACAGATTTGATCAGTCACACCACCTTCTCCATACACTGCACAAATCTTTTTTATTTTTGCATTCCAGTTGCATTCTTACCTTTCTTGAAATAATAAAGCATAATATGCCAAAAATGTTGTATATTTTCTTCTATCTTCAATATTAAAATGGCTGCACAAAAATCCACCAATTTTGATAAATTTTTTTAAATGCACACTGATATGACAGTTGTCACAATACAATCTAACAAAATTGCTTTGAATGAGGTTAAAGACAATTAAGCACTACTAAAGCCATCATACAGAAAACACTAAATGAACTTTTTGGCCAACCTAATACGTGTTATGCTTCGAGGTGTCCTTCACAGGAAGTAGCACACTGTCTGACTCAATGAACATGTGCTGCCCAAAGAAGACACCGTGTGAGGGAAAGCAAATTGCTGCATCCTGAGGAAACATGGTGCCCTCATTTGGGTAATATCACCTTTGAGTGACATGAATGACTTGTAAGCTTCTTTAAAAAAGGAGTGATACACAGATGCAGCATAACCCACAGAAATAATAAGAGCTCCTAGACTGATATTGAGTAGAAGAAAAGCTCCTTGATTATCTTGAAACATGAATTCTGATTGAATCCTTCATTTTATTGTCATTGTAAAACTCTTATACATAGAGCTTTTAAAAAGTTCAATATCAGAAACATTTTGAATTACCTTACAATTTCCAGTATTTGGTTTTGTATTCTAGAGCAAAAAAAGTGCCTGACATAATTTAACAGAAAACATTCCTACCATGTGTTCTAATAATAAGTGTACTTCCTAGTTACGCTTTAATAATATTTTTGTTTCTGTTAAAAATACTAGTAAGCTTTATTACATAGTGCATCCTTTGTGTTCCCAAAACCAGTAAATTCCAATTTCAATTTGACACCTGGCTACCTTGCTAAAGTAAATGGTGCACTTTGTACTGTTTTTAATTTCTCTTAGTCTGTATGGCCAGGAGGCCGTGTGCCTTCTGGCGTTTCTTCAGGAGTGGTGACAGATCGGTGGTCCAGAGCCCCTGTCCTATCCATCCAGGTCACCTAAGTGTACTGCCAGTGCCTGACTTACCTTTGCTAAGTGAATCTGAATCTTATTTTTAGCATCTGCAGTCTCAGCAATGCGATTAGTGAAAGCCACGTTTACTTTGTTGAACTGATTCCACATCTCATTGGCAGTCACAACCAAGAGGTTTTGAATGTCGTCTCTTAGTTTGGCTGAGGCTGCTCGTTCACTCTGAGATCGAAGAATGTTGTCATCTGTAAATTTGGCCCAGGACTCAGGCACTGAGACCCTGGAAAAAGGAAGCAGGACCAGACAATGGTGACAATGATGAACTGGCCTAAATGATCTGTAAGCAATCATTAATCCTGTTCAAGAGAACCGAATCACTGATCTTTGTTTTGTTGCACACAGTATAAACACCAGAGAAAAGTTTATTTTAAATGTTTCTTCATTGCTCCTTATTTCACTGTTATCAATTTTCTGTAAACCCAAAGCATAAACTAACTCCTCTGCCAAGTTGAGGGGGAAGAAGATTGATGAAAGAATCACACCAACTTAATAAGCCTATAAAAATACTCCACTGTAGGAATAATCAAAGAAGTAATGGAAACAACAACACACTAATAAACATTTTATTATAAAAGCAAAGAATGAAGAGAATGATGATTTGCTGGTGAGCATGTCTGGAGAAAGTGTCTCTCATATCCTGCAAGTAGGAATGCTGAATTGGTCTGACCGTGTTGCAGGGTGAAAGGCCAACATACACCAAGATCCTTTCAAATGTGTGTAACCCAGAAATGCTACTTCTAGAAATATTTTTATTGAGATATAATTGACATATAACATGTATTGGTTTTAAGTATACAGCATAATGATTTGGTATACAACATAAGACCTAAAACAAACCCCGGAATTATCTTCTGGAGGGCAGGCCTCTAGTAGCACAGTCTTCCTCCACTAGCTGAATGTTCAAGGAACCCATCTGTGTCAGTGCACCAGCTGATGTCATTGCAAGAGGCTGTATTTGGCTTTGGTAATTTTTTTTAAGACTCTTTCAACATGTTTGTCCATTTATTTTTTATGTATTTATTTAATATATTTTATTGATTATGCTATTACAGTTGTTCGATTTCCCCCCCTTTATTCCTCTCTGCCCTGCACACCCCCTCCCACCGACATTCCCCCTCTTTAGTTCATGTCCATGGGTCGTACATACAAGTTCTTTGGCTTTTATATTTCCTATACTATTCTTAACCTCCCCCTGTCTATTTTATACCTACCATTTAGGAGGTAGAAAACCTGTACTTTTTTCCCCTTTCTCCCCCCCTTCACATCCCCCATTGATAACCTTTCATGTGATCTCCATTTCTGTGGTTCTGTTCCTGTTCTAGTTGTTTGTTTTTGTTTTTGTTTTTAGGGTAAGTTGTTGATAGTTGTATTTGTTGTCATTTTACTGTTCATATTTTTTATCTTCTTTTTCTTAGATAAGTCCCTTTAACATTTCATATAATAAGGGTGTGGTGATGATGAACTCCTTGAACTTGACCTTATCTGGAAAGCACTTTATCTGCCCTTCCATTCTAAATGAAAGCTTTGCTGGATAGAGTAATTTTGGATGTAGGTCTTTGCCTTTCATGACTTGGAATATTTCTTTCCGGCCCCTTCTTGCCCCTAAGGTTACTCTAGAGAAATCAGCTGATAGTCTAATGGAAACTCCTTTGTAGGTAACTATATCCTTTTCTCTTGCTGTTTTTAAGATTCTCTCCTTATCTTTAATCTTGGGTAATGTAATTATGATGTGCCTTGTTGTGTTCCTCCTTGGGTCCAACTTCTTCTGGACTCTCTGAGCTTCCTGGACCTCCTTGGCCAGATTGGGGAGGTTCTCCTTCATTATTTGTTCAAATAAGCTTTCAATTTCTTGCTCTTCCTCTTCTCCTTCTGGCACCTCGATAATTTGGATGTTAGAGCATTTATAGTTGTCCTGGAGGTTCCTAAGCCTCTCCTCATATTTTTGAATTCTTGCTTCTTCATTATGTTCTGGTTGACTGTTTTTTTCTTCCTTCTGGTCCAGACCATTGATTTGAGTCCTGGTTTCCTTCTTGTCACTGTTGGTTCCCTGTTTATTTTCCTTTATTTCACTTTTCATAGCCTTCATTTTTAACTCTGTTTTGTGACCATACTCAACCAATTCAGTGAGCATCCTGATTATCAGTGTTTCGAACTGTGCATCTGATAGGTTGGTTATCTCTTTGTTGCTTAGTTGTAGTTTTTTCTGGAGCTTTGATCTGTTCTTTCATTTGGGCCTTTTTTTTTTTTATCTTAGTATGCCTGTTACATAGTAAGGGCGGAGATTTAAGTATTCACCAGGGTGCGGCAATCCACATTGCTGCGCTGTGGCACTGTATGTGGGGGAGGGGTCTGAGAGGAGAGGGAACAATGCCACTTGTTCAGCCCTCTGCTGACTTTCTGTTACTCCCGCCACTAGCCACAAGCAAATTGGGCCCTTCTGGTGCTGGTTCCCAGGTGGGTGGGTTTGTGTACATTCTAGGACCCTGTGTGTCTCTCCAATGAACTCTCTTATGAGGCTGGGAGTTTCTCCTACAGCCTCAACCCTCACAGGTTTTTTCAGTCGGAGGTTTTGAGGCTTTATTTCCCTGTGCTGGAACCCTGGGTTGTTCTGTCTGTCTTGCTCCCCAGTTGTTCCTCCCGGTTTATCCACACGCAAATGTGGGACTGCCTGCTCTGCCAGCCGCCACCTTGCCAAGAGTCCTCTCTGCCCAGCTGCTCATCTCTGCCCCTCCTACCAGTCTGGATGAATGTTTCTTCTTTAAATCTTTGGTTGTCGGACTTACATTCAGTTTGATTTTCTGTCGGTTCTGGTTGTTTTTTGTTTTTAAATTTGTTGTTGTCCTTCTTTGGGTTGTGCAAGGAGGCACAGTGTGTCTACCTTTGTCTCCATCTCGGCCAGAAGTCTGTCCACTTCTTGATGGGTGATTTATGAGCACCTCTGCCTACACCGTGCTGAGTGATCAGCAGTTTTTGACCAAAACCAACGTGACCCTCATGCTCCACCCTCCTTATTCACCTGATCTCACCCTGAGATACTTCTTTTTGTTTTCTTGATGAAAAAAGTCCTCAAAGGGAAACGTTTTGCCGATGTGGAAGTGGTGCAACAAAAAACAACAGAAGCTCTAAAAGACAGCAAAATCGATGAATCCAAAAACTGTTTTGAGCAGTGGAAAAAACATCTTGATAGGTGTATCACCTCAAATGGAGAATACTTTGAAGGTGACTAAACTTTAAACATGTAAGAATGAATACACAGTTTTTTATAAATAAATTCTGGGTTTTTGGGAGTTTCACCTTGTATGTATATATTTCAAAGTGATTACCACAATAAGTCTAGTTAACATCCATCACCACACATAACTACAGATTTTTTCCTTGTGATTAGACTTTCAAGATCTATTCTCTTAGCAACTTTCAGATATACAATACAGTATCAACTATAGTCACTGTTACGCATGATGTCCTCAGCACTAAAAGTACTACAGGAATGCTTTATGAATTTCTGCATCATCCTTGCACAGGGGCCATGCTAACTGTCTGCCGTTCCAATGTTAACGTGTGTGCTGATGAAGCAAACACTACAGAGGTTTACCCTAAGGAAATGAGGATCCCAAAGATGTGTATGTGAGGATAGTCATTCTCAGCAATATTTATGCCAATCCCTGAAACACTGGAAACAGCCTACATACCCAAAAGTAAAATTGAATAAATCATGGTACATTTTAAAAAGTAATCCATATAGCATGCAAACTGATGTTGCAGAAGAATATTTCCACAATATTTTGGATATATCACGAAGTGAAAAATCAGACATACCATGCAAATGGCATATGTGAAATACCATTATGTAAAACATAAATTAGTATCTACATGTGTGGAAAGGTACTTGAAGGACTAATGGCTAATTGTTAACATTGGCATCTCTGAGTGGTAGGCTTATAGGTAACATTTCCTTACTTGCTGGTGCAATAGGATATTAAACAAGACTCTTACTGTTGGCTAGAGGTTTTAGCTTAGGCCCTGGTGACTCAAAATAACACCTATAGAGTCCATACCCTGTCATTCTATAAGAGCTGGCTAAGAATTCATGGTGGAAATAGAGGAGGCCCTTTATAAAGGGCTAAGTGGCCAGAGTGCATGGTTCCATCACAGTCTAACTTGTACCTGAAAGGAGCAGAGGAAAATAATTCCCACTCACCTCAAGCCAGGTGAGAGGCATTGCATGGGGACCACTTACAACATGTAATGTCTGAATTTGATTCACACCTGCAGAATCTAAAAGTCAGCAATGATCTATCTGCTGTTCCCACTTACAGGAGCTCTAAGAGAAGGGGCTGCTTAAGGGGTGACCAGCTCCAGAGGAGAGAATCCATTTGAGATTTATGTTACAAGGGGAAGGGAGCATGAGTCTGGGAAAGGGCATGAGGGAGCTTTTGGGGAGGTGAAAAATTCTTTATCTTAACTATGGTCACAGTTCCATAGGCATGGAAATTTGTCAAGATTTATCAAAATGTACACTCTCACTGAAAGTATTTATTGTAGGTGAATTTCCTTTCAATCAAGTTGCTCATTTTAAAAGGGAATGACTAGAAAAGACCATGAACCCAAGTTTGCATGCAAGCACCTGGCAAAAAAAAAAACACCCTGACGGAGCAGATTGAACCATCAGTGGTAATAAAACCGGTAAGCATACCACTGAGTCCAGGGCATTAGACACAGGCAACACTTTTCTTTATGCTTGTCTGTGTTTTCTAGGTTTTCTACATCAAGCAGCTGCTATTTTCATAGGTAGGAATGTGAATAACAGGTATTCTTTTCCAAAAGAATGCAGGATACAAGTGTCAAGGCCTCACTGCAGAACATGCAAGCTTACTAAGACTAGTTTAAAGCAGGTGTGTCTGTTACCTTTCCACATCTACCCATGTCTTCTGTTTTAACCTGTAAGCTGCATCATGTTGAAGGAAGGGAGAACAAGTTAAATAACATCACAATCATACAAGAGGCGTGTGCCTGACTCACGTCGCATCAACCCTCTCCACTCCGCAAAAGTAGCTGATGCCATCCGATGTGTTTCGCAGATGGTGGCATTTGTCATCAATCTGGTAAGCCTTCTGTTTATCACTCAGGTCCTTCTCCAGCTCATGCTGGGCAGCTCTGTTCGCTCTGTAGCACAGAGGGAGGAAATGGAGCTCCAAATGTGGGCAACAAGTTCATAAGAGAAAGAGTAACTGCTCTTCTGTGTAGGACCCACCCATATACTGCTCTCTGGTCTCTCCTGCTTCACACAAGGTCCAACTTTTCCATTGAAAGGAGCCTGCCCCAGAGATGTGCACACATATGAGTGATGAGACCCCTGCCCATAATGCCCCTTCCACATGGTGGAGAGAAGAGGTGTAGGTAAACAGGACAGCAGCTCCTCTTCCTAAAACACCAATTGTTCTAGAGAGGACACTGGTTTAATGTAATCTCTCCACATCTGTGCCTCCCTTTCCATCTTCCTTTCCAACTTCTATATCCTAACCCCTTTGTCCTCCGTTCTTGGACAAGAAGTTATGAGGTGTGTATAGCCCAGCCTCTCTCTGTCTATAGGTGGCCTAAGTTTATAGCCATGCAAGGCCTGAGAAGTTGTCTAGAAGACAGAAACCAAGGGTCAAGATTAGCATCCAAAGCATGAGTCAGAGTACTTGAAAAAATCAAGAATGGATGGACACCAGGCTACCCCTCCTGATCTTTGAGATGCATGAGGTTTCTTGCCCTGCCAAGCAGGAAGGAGACCTTGCAGCTCCCTACCAAAGAGACAGGCCCGGAGTGTGGGCATCGGGGACAGGTGAGCCATATTTTCACTCATGGAGGAGTTCATTCAACAAATAATAATTGGATGCCTACTATGTGCCAGACACTGTTCTAGAAGCCTAGAATGTGACAAAGCAAACATCTCTTTCCTGAAGGAGCATGCATCCTACTGGGAGGACACAGGCAATGCTTATAAAGAATAAGCAAATCATGTGGTTTGTTAGCAGGACATTGCAAAAACAAAGCAGGAAAAGGAGTGTGAGTGATGATTTCAAATAGGACAGTTGAGCAGGACTCCTTGGGGAGGCCATGTTGGAGCAAAGGCTTGCTGGGGGAGAATGGGATCACGCAGAGCCTTGATGGACATTAAGAGGCATCGGGTTTTCCTTCTGATGAAGTGAGAGGTGACTGACTCACAATTCAGAGCATCATTCTGGTGCTGGGTTGAAAACAGACTGCAGGGGGCAGGGAGGCCCATAAGCAGACAGGTGCAGTTATGCAGGTGAGAGATGGCAGAGGCTTGGACCAAGGGGTGGCACTGAAGGAGGTGAGAAGTGCTCAGATCCTGGATATATTTTAAAGATATGCCCAAGAGAATCTCCTGGCAGACTGGGCATCCATGAGAAAAAGAAAAAGCTGAAGTTGAGTAATTGGAATAGCAGAATTCTCTCAACTAAGGTGGGCTAGGCTGTGAATGAGTTGTCTGGGGGACAGGACAGAAGTTCAGCTGACATACTGAGCTTGAGTGTCCATTAAATATCCAAGCAGAGGTACCAAGCAGGCTGTTGGAATTTGGGAGAAAGTTTTAGGCTAGTAATAAAGATGTGGGAATCATTAGCACATAGATAGTATTTGCAAAAGCAGACACATGGATGATCTTAATTATTTCTGTATTCCTAGAACCCAAAAACTGTCTTAGGATGGAGGAGCCACTCAACAAAGACTGCACTGAACTGAATAGACTAATTCTAGCTATAGCTTCCCTTTAACTGAGCCTGTGCCCTTGGGTAAGTCACTTGACCTGGCAGACCTCTTTAATATTATTATTTGTAAAGTGGAAATGAGGGTAGCAGCATACAGATCATCTGCATTTTGTGAATTCTAAAACAGTATACATGTGCTAAGGATGAAAGATAACAATGCTTCTTCCCCTTGCTATGCCTCTGTTCTGCCTCTTACTTCAAGGTATTGATTGAGACTCAAGGATTAGAAGGCTCTTCTCATTTGTTGCCTGGGACCAGGATGCCCCATAGGTTTCCTTTCCTGGCCCCTCTGACCTGCCCTCAGAATCTCCTAAGGAAGCCCTAGAGGTGGCAGCACCCCATCAACCTACTTTATAGCCCAAGATAGGAACATCTTGGCTGCCATGTTGATGCATAAGGAGATTCCATTTTCAGCTAAGATCCAAACCAAGTACTTCATTGCTCCTTCCAAGACAAGGGGAGTTGAAAAACCCTCCTGCCATGACCTTGGCTGGACCAAGCCCAGTGACTGCATTAGGGATTCAGACCCCTGCACATCCTGAGGAAGCCACTCCAGGAAATGAGGTGGGCATTTTGCTCATGGTGTACTAAAGGAAAGCCAAGCTCTTTAAAGGCTTACCACCAGAGAGTCCAAGAAAGAGCACACACAGGAACAAGATCGTCTGCAAAGGCCTGTACTAGGGCCAGTCCTGAGACCATGTGTAATGGTGACTGAGAGGAAAATGTGGCTGTTCTAGGGTCAAGCCATCTGGGCCAAGAAGAGCAAAGGACATAGAGACAGGCAGCAGGTCTTAGATTATGAAACAAGGTAGAGGTCAGGAACTGGACCAGAAGAAAATAGAACAGAAACAATTCTTTGAATCACACTAAACTGTGTTTCTGAAATTTCTAGGGAGGAGAAACCAGAAATTAATATTGGAACTGTATTGCCCTGTATTTATAGCTTAAGTAAATTGCAGTTAAACATACCATGAGCAGTGAGTCATCTTTACTTAATCTTTTACCTATTGTCACCAGTTTCTGAATTAGAGAGTCTTTTGAATCAGAGTTCAAGAGATATCTCAGGCATCTGAACCTCACCCAATATAGCACCAATCTTGATGGGCAGGGTGGGCAAACTAAAGAAGAAGTTCCAACACCTTTAAAATGCTTATTACTTTGGGTATATTATACATAATCCTTGACAACATTAGTATAAGCAGAATCATTGTTTCCTTTGTGTGATATCAACATGACTTCTTCCTGTGGCCATAACTGAACATTGATCTTCTATTCTCGTTAGGCAGCAGCCCCAGTCATACCACTCCTAGTTGACAGCTATTATCACTACTCAAGACCTTGCTTTGATTATTATTCCCCCCTCTCCAGGCCCCTGGATATACCAGTACTGATAAAGGAGGAATGTGTATTCTTTTAGAGAATAAGGTGGGTGAGCAATTATGAGGCAATAGATGTAGTGAATGTTGAGATGGTGTGACCAGAGCAGGAATGTGCATGGACCACGATGTGCTGGGAAATCAGGGAAGGCTGAGTCCTTAAGGAGGTATGGAAAACAAACATAAAAGTGAAAACCAATTTCTTACTCTTCCAACTCTTGGGCTGGATGTACACAAGTCAATGTCTTACCAAAGAATAACAGTTTTTTTGAGTTAAAAGAAATCTTAGCCATCTTCTTAGGACAGAAATCCTTCCCATGGCATCTCAAATTATATTTTTAAGGAAAAATTTAAAGCAAGCACTCTGAGTACTCATCTTACTTCCAAATAAAAATGTGTGTACATATATGTGTGTGTTCATGTATCCATATATAAGACATTCTTATATAAGAAGCTGAGAGGAATCTAAGTGGGAGGCAGCCATGAAAGCAGAGTTTCATGGTAGATTTTATGTTGTGTGGAGAGGTAAAGTGCTTACGCAAGCTGAGCGATGGCCTTATCCAAATGTAGCTTCATCCTTTGTTGACAACACAGAATAATATCAACTTCCTACTTGATTGAAAAAAACATACATTAATGTTTTCGTTATTGAGTATGGCATTCAAAGTCAACAATGTAACAAAACATCGATGAAGGAAAACTTTCTGGGAAGACTGTGAAGGAAAACGAATAAACAACTTTACATCCCCTTTTCTACATATATGCCCCCAAAATACTGCAATCTAAATAGAAGGTTGAGACTCACTCTTTATAGGACTGTAGGGAAATTATATTATGGAACAAGTTGGGACAAGGGTGAAATTTTAGTGTTTTTAAAAAAATTTATGTCAGGTTCTAAACAAACAAACATACAAAATTATGGTGATGTGCAAGGTTGAACATTAACTATTCTTCCATGACAAGTAAATCAGGGAGGGAAAGAGGGCAGCCAAATAGGGGCTTTTCTCTGGCAGTGCACATAACCTCCAACACACCCAGCTCTTTGGTCTGAACGGAGGCTGTCTTCCCCTCATCCTCTGACCTCCCTGAGCCCCACAGCCCAGCTCCTAGACTTGTACAAGTACCTTGGCTTGCCCTGCTGCTCCACTTGGCCACATATGGTGTTTTGATGCTGCTATAATGAATACACTACATATAACATGTGTTGTACCAGAGTTTTTTAAGCATTTACCTTCCTCTGAAATTCATGTTCACATTAGAAAATCAAGGAATTCAAAATAGTACCAAGAAGACATTTAAAAAGTGCACAAAATTGTTACCATTTCTTCAAATGGAAAGTGATCATACTGTACACACTGTTAAATGATTTGCTTTTTAATTTTAATCTTGAACATTTTCCCATGACACTAAACAATGCTGTGATGAACAATTTCAATAAATATTTAGACATCGCCAAAGGGTCTGCCTTTTTTCAAGGTTTTGACAACTGCAGCCAAACTGCCCTTCAGAAAAGTTGTGCCCATTTACAATAAGTGAGTGTGCATTTCCTTGCCTCGCACACCAAGTAGCCATTGTGACTCCTCTCAATCTCTGTCAATGTGATAGGACCCCGAAAAACACCCTTGCTAGAATTTATGGGTTAATATTTGTTCATCATTTGACTTTCTCCTTTTGTGAACCACCTTGTCCACTTTTTCTGTTGTTTTTTAAATTAACGTATGTGTTCTTATATTTAAAAGTCAATCCTTTCCCATAACATGTGTCATATGTGTTATATAAATATTTTTTGCTTTTTACAGTTTGGCCCTTGCCTTTATATTTCCTGCATGGTGTGTCTGATATGTAGACATTTATGATTTCTATAAAGTTAAACTATCAAATAATTAAACAGCCCCTTTTGGTTTCTGCTTTTGTTAACTTGATTATAAAGTCCTTCATTCCAATATTAATTATTAATCAACTTTATGGTCTTATCTTTTATCATCTAATTTTTAACATAAAAATATTGAATATATCTAGAGTTATTTCAGTGATTACTGGCTGAGTCTTTGACACTCTGACATAATGAAGTAATGAAAAGCTAAATTCCCAGCATATGTTATCAAGGTTCCCCTGCCCTTACAGGAGGCAAAGATTACTCACACATCTCATAGTAGGCTGTGCATCAGTCTGAGTTTTTAGTGTTGTTCAGTCTTCATCTTCATGGCTTGTATGTGTGTATGTGTAGCTATTTCACTGAGGTGTTGGCATTATGAAGTAATGCTTTAAAAACACCGCTTACAAACCCTAAATCCGGACTTCTGGCCAAGATGGATGCGTAGGTAGACACACTGTGCCTCCTTGCACAACCAAAAGAAGGACAACAACAAATTTTAAAACAAAAAACATCCAGAACTGACAGAAAATTGAACTGTATGGAAGTCTGATAACCAAGAAATTAAAGAAGAAACTTTCATCCAGACTGGTAGGAGGGGCGGAGAGGACTCATGCAGAGGGGCGGTGGCTGGTAGATTGGCGAAAGGCACAGCAGGCCGGGAGAGGTGGCAGCTGTGGACCGGGCGTCCCACTCCCTCATGAGGATAAACCGGGAGGAACAACTGGGGAGTGAGACAGACTCTGCAACCCAGAGTTCCAGCGTGGAGAAATTAAGCCTCAAAGCCTCTGATTGAAAACTCCTGTGGGGGTTGAGGCGGCAGCAGTGGGAGAAACTCCTGGACTCACAGGAGAGCTCATTGGAAAGACCCACAGGGTCCTAGAACATACACAAGCCCACCCACCAGGAATCAGCACCAGAATCAGCACCGCAGGGGCTCAATTTGACTGTGGGTAGCGCAGAAAGCCACTGAAAACTGGCAGAGAGCGGAGCAAGCACCATTGTTCCCTCTCGAACCCCTCCCCCACAAACAGCATCACAATGCAGCGACATGGTTGCCCCACTCTGGTGAACACCTAAGGCTCAGCCCCTTCCTGTGTAATAGGCATGCCAAGGCAAGAAAAATAGCCCAAATGAAAGAACAGATCAAAGCTCCAGAAAAAATACAACTAAGCGACCAAGAGATAGCCAACCTATCACATGCACAGTTCAAAACACTGGTAATCAGGATGCTCACAGACTTGGTTGAATTTGGTCACAAATTAGATGAACAAATGAAGGATACGATAAGGGAAATGAAGGAAAATGTACAGGGAATCAACAGTGATGGGAAGAAAAACAGGACTCAAATTAATAGTGTGGACCAGAAGGAAGAAAGAAACATTCAACCAGAACACAATGAAGAAACAAGAATTCAAAAAAATTAGGAGAGGCTTAGGAACCTCCAGGATGTCTTGAAACGTTCCAATATCCGAATCATAGGGGTGCTAGAAGGAGAAGAGGAAGAGAAAGAAATGGAAAACTTATTTGAACAAATAATGAAGGAGAACTTCCCTAATTTGGCAAAAGAAATAGACTTCCAGGGAGTCCAGGAAGCTCAGAGAGTCCCCAAGAAGTTGGATCCAAGGAGGGACACACCAAGGCACATCATAATGACATTACCCAAGATGAAAGATAAAGAGAGAATCTTAAAGGCAGCAAGAGAAAAGGAGACAGTAGCCTACAAAGGAGTGCCCATCAGACTGTCATCTGATTTCTCAAAAGAAACCTTGCAGGCAAGAAGGGGCTGGCAAGAAGTATTCCAAGTCATGAAAGCCAAGGACCTACATCCAAAATTACTCTATCCAGCAAAGCTTTCTTTTAGAATGGAAGGGCAGATAAAGTGCTTCTCAGATAAGGTCAAGTTCAAGGAGTTCATCATCACCAAGCCCTTATTATATGAAATATTAAAGGGACTTATCTAAGAAAAAGAAGATCAAAAATAGGAACAGTAAAATGACAACAAACTCACAGCTATTAACAACTGAACCTAAAACAGAAACAAAA
>VMDR010014763.1:0-23217 GCA_007922815.1 Macrotus californicus | reverse complement strand
ACCGCTGCCACCAGAAGTGCGCACTGCTCGATGGCTTTAAGCTCCTGTGGAAGCAGTCAGCACCACTCGGGGACAAGGCTCTGTGGTTAGGCTGCTGAAAGGCAGCCACTCACATCTTGGTTGGGACACCCCATCTCTGTCCTAAAAACGTGCAGTAGGCGGCCATACAGATGAGCACCACAAGGGGGCAGGTGTACCTCCTGAAACAGGGCTTTGCACCCAGCCTAGTCCCTCACGTTGCTTCTCTCACCTTGCATTTCACTGATGATTGATATTGATGGTTGGTATTGATCCCTGCTCCCAGATGGGCTTCCGTCGGGGAAAAACCGAATCTGCCTTCAGAACCCAGCCATCTGGGACAGGCTTCCCTAGGAGAAGTTCCCCAACAGTTAATGTAACAATGCCACATTTGTACTTTGTTTTTTTATCAAATACATTTTTGTAATGAAAAGACCTACAATGTCATTACTGAGAAAGATGGAGCTGCTATTTTTAAACGTCAGCGGGATAAACGTCTCCTGACTTGCTATCACTGCACGCAGGCAGATGTGCTATTTACTCAACTTCATTTATTTCCTAATGGGATTAAATAATGCTTCATTATTTCATAATGAACAAAGTAATATGTGACTTTGGAAAAAAGAAGTCATCATACTTATTTTTCTTTCACCTCGGAACCACCCCCCCACCACGCAGGCTGACATTAAAATGAACTAATCTGCTGGGTGATTTCAAGTCGCCTCAATTTCGCCCAGAAAGATGAGCAAACAGCCTTCTCAGACCCTGGGGTTTTTCTGATTATGAATTGTTTTCTCTAAATGTTCTCAGGAACTTCAGACAGCCTAGCTCCTGGGGTCCTGCGGGCGCACCTCACAGTGGGCGCCTCCTGAGGCTGCTTGGGGCGGGAGTCGCAGACAGCACATTGGCACCCAGGGTGCCCCCCCACCCCTTGCAGTGCAGGACCCTTGAAGCCTTGATTAGCTGCTCCCCTGAGACTTTCCCTGCGGCCACCCAGGGCGACTGAGTGGGAGCTGCAGGGCTGTGCAGTGGAAGTTTGGGTGGGCACACCCTGTGGCCTAGGCAAAAAGGGAGCCTCCCTGACCCTTCTCGGCTCTCCCATCTGTGAAATGGG
Organism: Macrotus californicus; assembly: GCA_007922815.1. Lineage (NCBI taxonomy): Eukaryota > Metazoa > Chordata > Mammalia > Chiroptera > Phyllostomidae > Macrotus > Macrotus californicus. The sequence goes on along the minus strand of VMDR010014763.1, from coordinate 22,085 downwards.
GCCCCTCCCACTATTTCTCAGGAGGATGCTAGGAGGGCCAGATGAGATAACGGCCAAAGCCCCTAACGTCCTGGTATACAGTAAGCACTCAGCGACTGCCCCACACTCCCCACCCCTGCTGCGGCCCCCAGGTGACCTATGCCCCTCCCCCCCCTTCCCCGCTGTGTCTGCTACAGTGCCTGCAGACAGCTGGCTGCCATTACTTACCCTTCCCTGCCGTGTGTTCTAGAAGCATCTTTTAAATGGTTTTGAAAACAAAGATGCCAGAGAAGTGTTGCATCACCCTTACCAGCTTCGGACAAGTGCACGCATAGCCTTCCTGCAAGGTCCCTCCAGAACAAATCTTCTGGTCTTCTAGAAGCTTCCTTCAGCACAGATGTTCCTTTCCATGCTTCCACGCTGCTCTGATCACTGGAAAACTATTCCCAACGCATGAAGCCTCCCTCCCGTCTTCCGGGTCAGTGTGAACAGGGACCAAGGCGCTGATCTTCTGCAAAAGGCGGCCGCCTCGCAGGCAGCTCCCCTGCTTGGCTTCCCCCCGAAGGTTTGCTGCGATACGCTTCCAGGAAGAGTTTGCACAGCTGCCGCAAGCCCGCCCTGCAGGCCACAAGAACAAGGCGTCTGCAGCAGGCCACGAGCAGGGGTTCTGTGGCCGAGGAGCTGAGGTGGGGGCCATCACGGCAGAGCATGCACCGTCTGCATGAAGCTGATGCTGTGACCCCTGAGTACGGTTCTCGAGAACGCGGATTCCTCCCAGGCCTAGCGCTCAGGGAGATGTTTCCGTAGGAGAGACTTCTGCAACAACACCCCCGCTACAGTTTTCCCCCTTCAACGTGTCAAATGTCTCTTATCGCTCATTAGATGGTCTGCAATCTGGTTATTCGAGGTATTTTTCAATAACTCGCATACCTTTTAACCCGGGAATGTGACCGTGCGAGTTTGGACAAGTGGTAACTTGTGACTCTAGGTCTTCCTGGGTTAGCCAGGGCAGGTCTCTAAGCTCGTCGGGGCGTCAACATTTCGGGCACTTCCCAGCCCCCACACACCCCTCCCTGGCGGGCGATGTGGGTGCCCTGCCTGGGCTCCAGAGCACCCTGAGCCCACTCCTGCGGGGCCGGGCTCCTCTGCACCCCACTGGATGTTCTTGCCCCCAGGTGGTCTCCCACTTGAGTGTGTGTGTGTGTGTGTGTGTGTGTGTGTGTGTGTGTGTGTTTCTGGAGAACAAGGACTGTGTCTGATCACTGTGCTCTCCGTCTCGGTCAGCTCTGGCTGCTGTAACAAAAACGCCTTTGACTGGCGTGTCTTACACAGCAGACCCTATTCCTCCCAGTCCTGGAGGCTGCAAGTCCAAGGTCAGGGCGCCAGCAGGGTCAGGGGCTGCGCAGGGCTCCCTCCCTGGCTCGCGGACAGCTGTTTTCCTGTGTCCTCCCGCGGCAGGGTCAGAGAAAGCTCTGGACTCTTACTCTTCTCTTAAGGGCACTGACCCCATCGTGGGGGCCCCACCCCCACGACCTCCCAAAGGCCCTGCCTCCAAATACTACTGCAGGGGTTAAGATTTCAATATATGAATTTGGGGGTACATACACGTGTAGTCCATGATGGTACCCCAGGAGTCCTGCACAGACAGGCTCAGACCACTCCCTGGGGTCGAAACACAAATGATACCCCCTGGTGGTGCACAAAGGTGCTGGCACGCAGTGCTGACACCCAAGTCATGTGTTGAGGAAAAGGCTATAAAGTGTGACATAGTTCTGCTTTAAACAATGTCAGAGTATTTTTATTAAAAGTAAGTTCAGTGTTGTGTTATACTAATGTAAAATGCAATGCTTAAATGGAAAATGACATTTTAAATTAAAGACATGCTTTCAAAGAACTTAAGTTAATAGATTTTTTTTTCTGAATAACTCTAAGCATGACTTAAATATTCTAACAGGCCAATGGTTTATTGATCAGAAGAACTTAAGTATTAAATTACTGGCTGAATTCTGCCCTAGGAATCCCATTTGTCTTTGGATTATAGGGTGATTAATTTGATAAACAGCAAAGACATGTTTTCGTCTTGGTGACATCTAAAAGCACGATCTCATGTGCTTGTTCCAAAGGAGTGTGTCCGTCCGCACAGTGAGGCACTGCACATTTTTCCCAGCGTCGACGCGCCCCAAACCTAGATTAGTGGAAACATCTCACCGTTGTGTAGTTTCTGTCTCATCTTGTTCCCCCAAGGCTCCTCCCCTTCTGGAGATAGAAAGTTCAGCAAACCCTGTGGACTCTGCAAAGGAGCAAAGAACTTAAGTCAATGGGGCGGGGGGGGGGCGCTCTTTTGTTTGGAGTCCCACCCCCACCACCCACTGCCGGCCCGCTCCCCCCTCTTCCCTTCCACCGCCCTCCCTTCATTCTTCCCAGCTCCACTCTGGGCCCCAGCCAGCAGCGCCCAGTGCAAGAAGGAGACCCCTGGGAGGTGGCGCTGGGGGAAGCCAGAGCCTCTTGGGTTGGGCCCCTGGTGAGCTCGGAGCAGCTCAGTCGCCTGCAGGTGTCTGCTCAGTGGTGGCCTGACCGGGGTTCTCCACATTGGACTCAGTGCACCCACTGAACCTGCGCTGCAGCTGCCAGGTCCCTCACCTCCGGGCAGTGCCGCCTTCTCCCCACTTCATGGCTTGTCCATCACGGCCCTCCGCACCCCGAGAATTCTGCTTTTGCTTCAGAGGTCTGCCCTGGACTCTGAGCTCACAGAGGGAGGGAAAAGTTGTGTTGTCTGTTGTGCTCACTCCTGGTGTGGGGCAGGCCCTTCCTGATCAGCTGGCTGACGCGTGAAGGAGTGAATGATCAGAAACCAGATGAGAAAGTGGGAGCGGAACAGCTTCGTAAACAACAAAGCACAGAGGAAGCACGGGGGTGTTCACGACTACGTTTTCTGTGTATGTCAGCGCTGGGGTCTCCCCCCCACACAGCCAGCTGGGATGGGAGGGGTGCCCGTGGTTGCTGGCTGCCTGCGTCCCCAGGAAGCAGAGACTCAGGCAGAGTTCCAAGTGCAGGATGTTCCCCAGGGAGCAACTAGGGCACAGGACCCGCAGGAGGGAGGGGCAGGAAGCGGGGTCTAGCCAAGAGAGATGTTGGATTGTGATGCTGGTGGCTGTCCCCCCAGGGAGCCCTGATCTAGGACAGCCCTTCAGGATCATCCTGACTTAGATCCAGATGGCCTAGCCTTTACTCCTTACCCTGATCAGATCTTGGGTGCAGGTCGCCCCAGGAAGGGCATGACCTTGGACGAGGCAGCCCTCTGTAATTCCCGCAGGAGTGCACCAGGGGCGTCCACCACCCCAGCTCCGATGGAATCCATGACCCAAGGGAGCACGCTCAGTGCTGAGGAAGCAAATCCTCTGCCCTGGCCGGGAGCCAGGACCCTCAACTGTCCCGGGCTGGGTGTCTGGGGTGCGGACAACCTCCCATCTCTTGCTCTGGGTGGGGCCACTTATGATATATTGACTCTTCTGTATGTACATTATATAAATTATATTTCAGTAATGCTGTTTAAATTATTGAAACATTTGTAGCACAGGTTTTGTGCTCAACCTTCTAGTCTGCCTCAGAGTTTTAAAAGAGAAAATGCCCCTGGGATTTCACTACACACAACGCAACATACTACGCCCAGGACAAAAAACAAACCTTTTAACTCTGAAACTGGGAATAGAGCCAGAACATCAAAGTAATCTGTGGATCAAACTTGAATTCTGCTTTAATCTGGACACCTCTCCATTCTCTGCTCCAACCCAGTACTAGCCTCCCATCTCACTGCAAAGACAATTTAACCATTTCTTTTTTGGAGGGAGGAGATCTACACTATTTTCCTTTCTTTTCATCGAAGGTGAGTCTCTACTGTGTGCCAGGCACTGCCTCTGGCTTTGGGCCCCAGGAGGGACGTGTGGCCTTGGGGGACAGTCCTTGCACAGACAAAGAGCTAAATCAGTGGCTGAGCCCAGTGGTCAGTGAGGACTTTCTGGAAGTGGGGCACCTGTGCCAGATTCGGAGAGATTGCCATCTAAATGGTCTGGCGTGTCTCCTGGAAACTTCGTTTTGCTTGTGTTTGTTTTCCTCCCAACGCCAAGGTCACCCCGACCTCCCTGCTGCTCTGGCTCTCAGGTTTGCACTCCTGACTCTGTGTGTTTGCACCCTTGCTTTGCCCTCCCTTCCTTATCTCTCTGTGCAAAGAGGTGGCTGGCTTGCTCTCAGATTCCCACCCTTGTTTGTCGGAGGGACAGGGGCTTTCCCTGGAATCCTCTGGGCTGGAGCCTCCTCTCAAAACACCCTCTGTGTGGGCTCCCCCAGTTCCCCGGGGCTGCTCTGTTCAGCTCATACAGTGTCAGCTACTGCTTTCTGGCCTCTCTCCTTTTTTCAAAAAAAGATTTTATTTATTTTATATTTTAGATAGGGGAAGGGAGGGAAAGAGAGAAACATCAGTGTGTGGTTCCCTCTCACGCGCCCCCTACTGGGGACCTGGCCTGTAACCCAGGCATGTACCTTGACTGGGAATTGAACCAGCGACCCTTTGGTTTGCAGGTGGGCGCTCAATCCACTGAACCACATCAGCCAGGGCTGGTCCCTCCTTTTGACTGCAGAGTGGTACGTCTCCTGGGTATTGATTGGTCATCTTGCAGGACGTTCATTCCCCACCTCACTCCTCTCAAACTTCCATCGAAGAGGAGCTCACAACAGCAAGGTGAGGGGGAGCCTGGAGGACTGATGGACCTGAACGGCACCCTTGGACTGGCTACAAACAAATGAGCACCAGTAACAATCTGTCCATGTCTTCCTTCTGTCCCACAGATCCCTTCCCGCTGCACGGTGTGTAGAACCAGGTCCTCCGGTTTGGTTCAGACCTCAAACAGCATCAGGCCCCCAGGCCCTGAGGTGACCTGCTTTCAGGGTTTTCACTCGGCTGTCTGGCCCGTATCCACTGCTAACGCTCACCCAGCACTGTCCCCAGCTCCAGGGTGGGGACAGCCCTGCCAGTATCCACAGGAGCACCGAGCCTCACCCCCGTGTCCTTTCACTGCCATGTGGGAAGCTCCCAGGGTGGTACTGGGCAGCAGGGAAGTGGGGGGAGGGGCTGCAACAGGCAGAATGTGTTTTGCTTCAGGAAACACTAGACCGATTTGCCTTTCCTGAGTCTGCAACAATTCACAGCTGCGAGAAGGGATCTAGCACTCGAAAGTTTTTCCGGCTTAGAATAAAACATTTACTGCAAGTGGTTCTGGAAGCCAAGACTTCAGAATTGATGAGCCCAAGGGGGTAAGAGTTATGGCCTCAGGAAACCTTCTAGCCTGTGCACACGCATGTGCATCCAGCCAATTCTCACAGGCGTGTCCACTCTGAAGGCGGGTAAGATGAGCCTCGTTAACACGTCCCCATGCCCTGTCTCCAGAAGCAAAGCAAAGAGTCCACGCGACTGATTCTCTGGGAATTCAAATGGCACAGACAGAATAATTGACCTCCAATCTATTCTTTAATGTGCTATTAAATCCCTGGGCACATATTTGCTGATATAACATTCACGGTAGGGCTGCAAAGAGCTGGAATGAAGTTAAAATGCTTTTCTCAGTAGTCACTTCAGACCTACCTGTGGGCTCCCTAGAGAGCCGCATACCTTGATGGGCTGGGGCTGTGGAGGGTTTGGCAGATCAGGCACGGACTGACACAAGATTTTTCTCTCATTTTGAACTTGGCCACTCGTCGAGATGGTTTCTAGTCAGCCTCCTAGTAAAGATATCACGAAAAAGGAATGAGCTAATGCAGAAAGACGAGTCCTTCCCAACACTGCCATGCCGCAGGCAACGGGGGCATGCAGGGCTGCTGGGAGGGTTCGCAAATGGCCAACAAGCATGTGAGAAGACACTCAGCATCACTGACCATCAGGGAAACGCTCATCCAAACCACAGTGAGACACCCCCCAGTCCCATCAGGGTGACTGCTAGAAAAAACCCAGGAAACAACAGGTGTTGGCAGGGAGCTGGAGAAACTGGAACCCTCGAGCACCGTTGATGGGATGGAAATGGTACAGCTGCTGTGGAGGGCAGTCTCACGGCTACTCAGAAAAGTTAAAAATAGAATTACCTTATGGTCCAGTTATCCCGCTCCTGGGTGTGCATCCTACAGAGCTGAAAACAGAGTCTGGAAGAGGAATCTGTACACTCAAGTTCACAGCAGCATTACTCCCAAGAGTTAAAGGGTGGAAGCCACCCAAGTGCCCATCAGTGGAGGGCAAACAAAATGCGGCCCGTCCACACAACGGAATACTCTTCAGCCTCAAAGAGGGAGGAATCCTGTCACACGCCACACCGTGGATGAGCCTTGGGGGCACCATGCTGAGTGGAACGAGCTGGTCACGAAAGGGCAAGTTCTGCAAGGTTCCACTTCCTCGAGGTCCTTGGAGAAGCCGTAACCATGGAGACGGAAAGCAGAGCGCGGGGCAGCGGGGCGCTGAGGGAGAAGGATGTGTGGGTTTTTGTGTTTTTAAATGGCTGCAGTTTTAGTTTCGCAAGATGTAACGTTCTTGAGAAGGTAAATGTCCTTAACAACACTCAACAGCACACTTAAAAATGGCTAAGGCAGTACATTTTATGTTATGTGTATTTTACTACAGTTTAAAAACATAAGCCTGGGTGCCTCTCCACTGTCACTGGCTGTCCAGCTGTGCCCCACGAAGTGCCCAGCGCCCTGGGCGTGCCGAGTCCCCAACTGTGTCTTTCTGACCCGTGTCTACTGAGGTTCCCGGACAGGCTCCAGTGCAGAGATGACCTGCACAGTGTCACTGGGTGCTTCTGGGGGAGGGGGCGGGGGGGGGGAGAGCGAGAGAGGGAGCGAGGGAGGGAGGGATGGAGGGATGGAGGAAGGGAGAGGGAAGGAATGACTGGAAAATTCACAAAAGATAAATTACACATGGACAGTAACCAAATGAGAAAATGTTCAGCTTCACTAGTAACCACAGAAAAGCCCATTAAAGAAGCAATGAGTTTCCATTTCTCACTATGAAATGAGCAAAGATTTTTATTATTAGAATTTAAATACCTAATGCTAGCAAGGAATTGTCGAGATGGATAACTTCAGACACTACGAATACCTTTCTGCAGGGAAATGTAGGGGCACAGATGAGCAGCCCTGTAAAAATTTGTCTTTTGACCCAATAATCTCCCTCCTAAGAACACACCCTAAGGAATCGATGAGGGAGTTAGATGATTCTCACAGAGTTCTATCTAACAGCTCAGAGACTCGAGCTAAATATCTGGCAAAGAGACAACATTTAGGTGGGAGATGAAGCATTCTGTAGCTACTAAAATCGTATTTTAGAAAAATATTTAATGAACTTTAAGAAATGCTGGCGACAATAGATGCCTATAGTTAGGGCCCACAGTGAGATTGGTTCCTTTAAATAAAAGCATTCACCACAGACAGAGAACATCTCACATCAGAACGTAACGGTGATTACCATCAATTTCCCTGTCGCTCCCTTTATCCTCTAAATGTGCTAAAAGGAGCATTTGATGTTTTTGTAATTTGAAAAAAGTAAAAAGTTATGTCATCACATGAGCACCCAGGGTGCCTGGGGAAGGCAGAAAATACGAGGCGTGGTCCCTCCTTCCAGGCCCAGATGGGTGCCGTGGGAGCCCTCACTGGATGTTGGCATGAGGGTGACCAGCCAGGGCAGAGGAAGCAAGGCTCCTCGGAGGGGCGGCGCCCTCGCAGCCAGGAAGGGGGTGGGGGCTTGCTCCGCTTCCTGTGGGCGTGTGGGGCTCCGCTGTGACTCTGTCCATCCTTCGCATCCGCCATGGGCACTCGGCTCCGGTGACAGGCTGACCGTGCTTCAGGGTTTCTTGTCTCTGAGCGCTGTAGGCTCACAGGGCTCACAGAGATGTTCTCCAAGGTTGGTCTCCTTAATGCCCTGGCTGCACCAGACATTCAGGTCAGTGCTCACTGAAGTCACCTCTTGGCTGGGAGAGCCTTGCCCAGGGACCAGGGTCTGGGAGATGGCAGGACCCTGGGAGGCCGCCTGGGGGGCCATTCCAGCCCAAGCTCGGAGGCACAGGCCGCAGAGCAGAGAGGCAGCTGCCTTGATGGGAAAGTGGGGGAATGAGATCCAGAGAGGGACAGTGGTTTGTCCAAGACAGGATGGGCCAGAGCTGGGTCCTAGCTTTGCTGACACCCAGGTAGAGAGCCTGTACACTGCCCTGCCATTGGAGGGGGCAGGACCCCCACTTCCCACTGGAACATGGGTCTCACGGCAGCAGGGACTTAGGGGCTGGAGCAGACCACGGGGGTGGGGCGGGGTGGGGCAGGGCCGGTGAGCTCTCACATGAGGATGATCAAAATTATCTTAGTGTGCACATCAGAAGACCATCTGGATAGCTTTTGAAATTTATAATCAAGAAGAATTACAACCCACATACGATGTAGCCATTCTCTTCTATTTTGGTTTTATATATAGTTTTTTTCCCCCTCTCCTGATTATAAAATAACTACATGTTCTGGAAGTTTTAGCCAATGCAATAAACAAATCAAAGCTGTGAGTTATGACTGTTAAAAATAAGACAAACTGAATTATTTTTAGATACTGTGTTTGCCTAATAAGCCCAGGGGGATTACCTCAGGAAAGACAGCGGGAAGAAGAGGGTGTCGAGGTCAAGTGACCCCCAGCGACCCCTGGCCTGACTGCAGACCTGCAGGAAGGCTGGAGAGGGTCCAATGTGTAAGTAGAAAACTGCGGACATGTGTGTGCACACGTGTGTGTACATGCATGTGTGCATATTAGCTAAGCAAAATATAGGCAAGGGCTGACAGAAATAAATGGAAATTCCCAGGTGCCCTAAACAAAGCCAGAGTGGTAACACGTGAGCGGATGCAGGTGCCTGGCACTGTGATGAGGACTGGGGACACGGAGGAAGGAAAGGGACAGAGCTCCTGCCCTCACCAGGCGTGTGTGCTAGGGTGGGACACGGCATTAGTCCAAGCATCGCACTCCCACAAAACATGGGCGGCTGGCAGCGTTGGGGGGCAGGGCGTGTGCTCTCTGTGCGTGTGTGCCGGGGGGTTCCACCAGGCTGCAGGGGTCGGGAGGGGTGAGTGGAACTAGCGAGTGAATTAAATAGTAAGACGTGAAAAACCAAATTGAAAAGAACCGAAAGAAAATGTGCAGGCATAATTGAAACCCGTAGGCATGTGTGCAAGGATTGTGTGCAAAGATCGTGTGCAAGGCATGCACCTGGCGTTATGGACAACAGCATTGGACAGAAAACAACGTCACCATCTACGGAATGAAGCATGGCCAAACACCAGGCCACCACGTCATTCACGTGGTGAAGGAACCTCGGACGTGGACAGAACGTTCGAGCTGTGCGGGTGGGTGCGGAAAAAAAGCAGGTTGCACAACAGAAAAATTCAAACAGGGAGGCCCAGACAGGAACAACACGAGGATGGAAACTTGATATGTGACCCGTGACGGGGCAGCACTCCGGGGCGGCACGGCACGGATGGACAATTCGATGAACGGAGCCGGTTATCCACCCAAGAAAATTAAATGAGAGCATGTGGCACACCACAGACAAATATAAGTTCCAGGTGGGGGAACTGTCTGTGGAAAGAAAAACTTCAAAACTTTTAGAAGAAAATGCAGCATGATATCGGTACAACCTTAGGAAAAGAAGAGCTTCTGAAGAGACAAAGAGGGCGGACAAACCATAAAATGAAAGGTGGGTGAGCGCCACGAGGTGAAGTGTTTTTAAAAACCTGTCCGTGAGAAGATGGACCCTGACACGCCAACGTGGCTGCAGATGGAAAGAAAACGAATTCAGTGTGTGCAAAGGATGAAGAATTAGTGCAGAAGCCTTGCCTCTCCAACTCCAACGAGTGTGAGCACCGTCCACAGGTCTGCGGAAAATGCAGATTCTGATCGAGCAGGGGTGGGAGTGGCCTGAGATGTTGCCTCTCTGACAAGGTCCCCAGGGGAGGTGTAAGCCGCTGGTCCACAGACTGACTACACTTCGAAGAGCCAGGCTGTAGTGGACTCCTACAGGTGAATAAGAGAGGACAAAAAAGCTCTTGCCAAGTTTGGCAAAGAGTCTGAGCAGGCAATCTGCAGAACAGAGGAGCCGAATACCCACAAACATGTGTTCGTTAGGATGGCTTGCTGCTGTGACATAGAGACCCTGCAATGGGAGTTTATGTCTTGCTCAGAGGAAGAGGGAGAAAGCTCTAGTCAGGTGAGGGGAAGGGAAGGTTCAGTCTCCACAGCACGGCAGGGTCCCAGATGCCTGGAGCACTGTGTCTTCCTTAGGGGACTTGTGAAGCTGCCGGAGGAACAGGGCAACTGGAAGAAAAGACATTTCCATGGGGCAGACCTGGAAATGGTGAAGACACTGCTCTCCTGCCCTACTGGTCAGAGCTATGTCCAAGGCCATAGCTAACTGCACTGCAGAGACTGAGAAAAGTAACCTAGCTGTACCCAGGAAATGAGGACCCATGTTTGGTGACCAGCTGGCAGTGTGTCATGCATCTGAAGAGATGCTCAGCTCACCAGGAACCAGGAAAATGCAAATAAAACCACAAGGTATCATTCTACACCGTGGCATTGGCCAATCACAGCATCAGACCGTTAACTACTCAACCAGGAGCAGCCATTCACACAGAACAGCCCTCCCCCACCTCAACACCCCCTTACCTTGCTTAAAGTTTTCATCCCACATTGCCTCCAACACACCATCAATTTGCTTATTTCTAATGTTCGCTGTTTATTGCCTTTCTTCTTTCCCTGGGCTGTGAGCTCCAACAGGGCACATAAATCGCCATCTTCTCTTAGAATCCGTGCTCGCGAGGGAGACTCATCCCCTATCACGGCTATTTGCCGTCAGGCTTCAAGATAACCGTGGACCTTTCTGAAGGAAATGTGCAGAAGGCAGAACTGGGTAAAGCCTCCAGGCGGTCTGTTCCCCCTCGTGATTTCTGACTTTGAAATGACAAAATGGACTTTTCAGATGAACCAAAGAGCCTCACAAATGTTGTCCAGGGAACTCAACCTAGGGACACTTGTTTCAGAAATTTCAAATGCCTTGTTTGTCCTTAGTCTTCGGTGACGACACGGCTGGGAAGGAAGCACACTGCCTAATAAATATTTCCCATTATGGAGCTTTCTGGTAAGCTCCCGAAGTGATTTTAGAGCTCAGCCAGGTTTATTCTCCCTGCTGCCCAATACAATATCTTCCAGGGCTGCCGCACTGAAGCGATCTGGAAAAGAGAGAGATTAAGACCATTTCCCAGCATTCTGTGAGCATTTGCATGTGAATGCAGGCTGTCCCGCTGTTTGATAAATCTGATGCAGAAGAAAACCACGAGAATCAAAGTTCACATCCGGTTGGGCGCTTTATGCGTGCATTGCGAAGGTTGCTACAAAGATGTGATAATATCCCTCCAAGTACATGGCTAATGAGAATACGTATGGCACATCCGGGACAGCCCCAATGTGTCATTATTGCGAGGGTTCCACAGACACATAAATATAATGATCTTCAGCTAAGTAAATTGCTAGCTGCCGATGAAATAAATAGGGTCCCTCCAGAATTTGAAATAATTTGGAATGGTAGCTGGTGGGAAATGATTCACCTTAGGTGTTACCCCTGGAGCAGTAACGCAGAAATCTATCTGCCAGCTCCAGTGCTCTCACGCTGCTCCGCACTTCCTGTGGAGTCTGCCAGCACACCCCGGGCCCTGCTGCCCCGGCACCCGCTCCCCCACCCCGTTCCTGCCGGCCTCGGCCTCCGCGCGGCGCAGCTCGGCCCTGGGTAGAAGCAGCTAATATTGTTTACCTCAGTGGGCGTCCCAGCCATAATATTTTTCCAAGAAACACTGATGTGCTTAAAGGTCAGGCTGATACTGATTTGACGGAATAACATGCATTCATCTTTCCAAGAGGAAAATGGTGTACATGACTTGGTTTAAAGGTTAAACTGTTTTTTGTGCACTGGATAGGTCAAAGATATAAGACTTTAGTACACCAAGTATAATTACCTGTTTGGACAGACAGCCCAGGGTTCAAATTTTTGAAGAGATATTTGAAAACTTGGGAATCTATTGACATCTGGTCACTCTTGAGCACATTTCATTGGGAGGTGGGGGGGGGGGGGCGGTGCAGAATCCTACAGAGTGCTCCGTCAGAAGGGCTGTCTCTTTCCTGCCCTCGTTACGAGACTATTGGGATTCTAGAAACTGAGTTTTAGAGCACCAGTAGAGTCAAAGAATGTTCTCAGGTAGGATGTTCCCTCAGGGCCAGTAAACCCCCAAATACGAAAGCCATGGAGCAGGTGCTAAGTAAAACCTTGGGAAATGGAATTAAACACACTTTTGTTTTTAACCCGCAAAGCTGGTTTTGATAAATAAGGAGAAAAGTGGAGAGCTTCTCTGTAACTAGACTCTAAAAATATATCAGTCTTGGACCCAGAGAGTTTCCTTCATTCATTCACATGTTTGTTTTTTTAACAAATAACTCGTTGAGCACTTACACATCTCAGCACTATGCTGGATCCTCAGGTGAGCCGGGAAGATGCCCTCCTGCCCTCAGAATTTGCAGTCTGGGAAGAAAAATAACCCGAGGAGAGGGCATGGGAGGGAAGGCCGACTGCCTGGCCTGGGGCTATGACCTGCAACCCTGCAGCTAACAGGACCCTGCTCCTTCACTTACCAGCACTCACTTTGAGTCCCCAGCCGTCCTGGGAGAGGCTGAGCCTGAGACTGGCCAGGCACACTCAGCCGCCGCTCCCCACGAGGACCCCATCCTGCCAAGCATCACAGGGACCAGCTGGTGAGCTGTCCCGGACCTGCCCCCTGAGCCCCAGCAGTGCCCCTTCTGCATCCACTCCACTGGCAGGCTTGGGGTCCTTGGTACTCCGGAGGGTCCTGCTCCTGGGTTTCAGCTGGGGCAGAGCTGCCCAGCCTGGGCGGAAGGAGGGGGCTATGATTTTCAACACTAGGCCTGACCCAAAGCCCAAGGGTGGATGCACCCACGTTGTGGACCCCAATTGGTGTTGGTGGAGGTGTGCCCCCCCCCACCAGACTGGGGACAAGCAGGGAGCAGAGGCAGGTATGGAAGGGGGCTGGAGAAGACAGAGGCAGGCTGTGGGGGGCAAGTGCAGACTGTTGCTCTCCGCCCTCGGCCCTCCCTGGATCTCACTAGGAATTTGTTTAGCTCCCTCTTGGGGGTGGCCAGGGTGACCCTTGGATGTGTGGCCCAGGTGTCCCCCAGACCCACCAGAGCAGGGTCAAGAGAGGCTCCCAGAGGTTAGCTGCTGTCCTTGGGAGGCTGTCCAGGGCAAAGACCAGGGGACCCGGGGACCCTGAAGATGCATTTCATCAAGGCTTGCTAAGATCTGTTTTCTCACAAGATGTCTAAAGAGTTCATGGGCTGTGATATGTTAACACGTCTAAACATGTCCCAGCGCCACAGCTCACCCTGCAGCTGTAGGTCGGAGGCCAGGGACTGCCTGCTAACAGCAATGTGTGTGTGCATGTGTATGCGTGTGTGTTGGCCGGGGCGGGGGTGGGGTGGCGCTGGATTCCGGGTTGAGCGATAGACAGCAGGGAACAACTGGAAGCAGTGAGGACCATCTTTTTCAGCATCTTCTAAACCAAGCCGGCAAGCTGGCGAGCGCCAGTGTGCACAGGTAATAACTCAACCAGAAACAAGTGCCGTGATTCACGTGTCACTGCTAATGTCTAGCTAATGTCCCCCAGCAGGGATGAGCAATTACAAATTCCTGAATTATCTTCCCCGTCTGCAGCTCAAACAAACAAGCCATCATCTGTTTCCTCAGCTAACCTTCCCCGGGGTGAGGTGGCTGGAAGGTGGAGAAGAATGGGCCTCCAAAGCGGAGACCTAATGCCGCCACTTCCTGCGTCTTGGGCAAGCTCCTGGGAGGTCCCCATATAATAATTGTTACAGTTCCTATAATAATATCCTAGTCTCATGGGGTTACGGTGCAGATTAAATAGGATTACCAGTCAAAAGTTCTTTGCACATCGTGCACAATAAATGTTAGCCGTTATAATTAACTGAAAATTAAACCGAAAATATTAGGACGTGGGCAGTAATAGAAAAAGAGTTAGATTTCACCAACAGGTTAAATTTTTCCATCTTCTGTTTCAACCAGAGAGCCAAATGGAATCAACACACACTCCGACTCTCCTGGCCAAACGAGAAAGCTCAAACAGAATTGCTTCTTGACTCAAAAATAATCTAAGGTCTTCTTTAGTGACTGCTCCTGCCGCTAAGGTCATTGGCGAGGCTTTCACTGTCAGCACGGTTCTGGGTAGGAGGGTAAGACCCGAATGGAACTGGGCCGTGGTTCACAGCCTCTGACGTTTACAGAAGGAAATCTTCCTGCTTTTTTGTAGGCTGGGCTTCCCGTACCCTTGAAACGCTCATGAGATGCCAGGAGATGTGCAGGTCCTTCCATGGGGTTATATTTAGTGACAGAACACTGTGTGTTTAGCTTCAAGATGGGAGTGCATATGGCCCTCTTAAACGCCCTCGCTGTGAGGGTCTGGAATGGAGCCCCGGGGTATCACTGGGTGGCCTGGGCATGTGTCTTAACTGCAGTGGTCCTCGGCGTCCACACAGGGCATGTGGCATTAGAACTGAGTGCTCCCTGTTGGTGGGTTTTCAATAATTCAAACAGAAATACAACCCCCCACAGCAGCCGAAGCAAAGGGGGGTTGGTCTGCTGTAAGTGTAACGGCTCAGAAACCCAGGGCTCCAGGTCGAGTGGTTGTCATGGGAGTGGGGACAGTGGCAGGACACCCTTCTCCCTCTTTCTTTATCTGCCCAGGTCTTGCTCTTCCCCCCTCACTCCCCGCTCCTAGTCTCCACTCCACCATGAGCCACACACTGCCTGTCCCCACCTCCCTGCCGCTCTTCACAAACTTGGGATCAATCCCCATGGCCAACCATCCCAATCTCTCAGTTTCCCAATGCTGACTTGGCAGGTTCCAAGTCGATGACCAGCCCAGGGTGGAGACAGGAGGTGCCCTGCCCTCCTCGAGCCTGGAGTGGGACATGTCCTTTAGGTGGGCGAGCAGCGCGAACCCCCCAGGAGATAACCCAAGAGCAAGTCCTGCAGTTGTGTCCTTTCCAGCCCCACTCCCACCTCCTGCCCACATGCTGACACCTGGGAATGCCTCTGTCCCTGTGTCCCTGCATGGATGGTCTCCATCCAGCATCCTCTGTGCAGGCTTCCCATTCTTTCTCTTTTTAGTTTGCCTGTGTCGGACTGGGTGGGGTACTTGGGTGGTGGGGTGAGAGTTGGCTTAGTTGCCTAAAGGCCCAACAAGAATGGTGCATTCTGAGGTGCGAGTGGGGGTGTGGGGTGGCTACTAGGGGGTCACAGGTACAGCCCAGGGTCAGGCTCAGGTCCAGGGCACCAGACACATGTGCTTGGTGGCAGGCATGGCATGAGGACAGTGTTGTGCTCAAGGGTAGGACCAGGGCCACTCCTCTGCCTGTCCTGGCACAGTGCCCAGCTCTGAGTGGAGCTCATTTCTGTTTTCTGCCTAAATAATTTGGACCCAAGCCCAGTTTCATGACCTGGACCAGGATGTCAGCTGGAGCACATTGAAGATCACAGGACCAGGGACTGAAGCTTTGTATTAATGCACACTTAGGTCAACGTGAGTCCTGGGGTCCAGGGCAGGGCTGAGTCGGGGTGGGGGGCCTCCCCTCTCAGCTGCCACTGAGCAGGGCTGTGGTGGCTGGGAAGTCAGGGGAAAAGCCCCCCAAGGGCCCCTCAGAGGCTTTTCACCTTTACAAATGGGGAAGCAGAGGCTGAGACAGGGTGAGCACTGGTGAAAGGTCCTAAACAGGACTTGGATTCACACTTTGGAGCCTCTGACTGGTGCCCATCTCAAAATACCAAAGTGGTGTTCGCAGAAACTCAGGGGATTTTATTGCAGGGATTTTGTCCCCCCTCCCTCCTGCACAGGGGACTTTGAGAGCACAGAGAGTAAGAAGCTTGTCTCTTAAGGAACTTTGCCAGGAAGGAAATGCAGAAACACAAGACCAAAAACGAGAAAATGAATGAGAATACAATTCAACAAGAATACAGAGAGGAGAAAACACACGCACCCCTGCACCTACAAAACAGAGAGCTGCCCCCTCCTGGGGAAGCTGTGGTGGCTGCCACCCGTGTCGGGCGGTACTGAGCCACTCCCGATGGCCAGGGACATGATTCCACACAGTTACACCTTGCGAGGAATTTTGGCCCCGACATCTCCAGGCCCCTATGTGGACATTGCCGGAAACCATCTGCTGCCTCACTTTGCCGGTCCTGCAGGTGCTGATTTTCTTTTTCCAGGTTTCGAGTTTTCTTGAATGTGGTTACATTTTATAACGAAAGAAATTTTTTCTGGTTTTTAAGAAGAAAAATCTAAGATGAGTGTACCTGTCAACAGCTTAGTGAATGATTTTTCGGGTAACAAAGGGAGAGCGTGTGGCGAAGGGGAGCAAGGCTGTGGTTTGAAAAGAGAAACACCCCTGGGGGTGTCCCCGGATGGAAACGTGGGCTCGGTGTGCTCGGCCTCACAGTTAGCACCACGTGGATGGGTAATGGGTTGATCGATAAGACCAGAGATAGAATTTTGGATCAGGAGTTCCAACAATGTATGGAAATTTCAAGACTATTCAATGTTCGTCATTCTTTCCCTACTAAAAAGGTGCAATTTATCTCCAGGAAAGAGAGTCATTGTTGAAACAATTGTGAGTCCAGCCAGTGATGAACTGTCTTGGCCACACTCCCTGAGTGGATTTGATTTCCTATAATCCATCTGCTTGGTCTCTGAAAACCTCCGAGTAAAATCAGTAAACCCTACCGATCAGTGAATGCTGGAGTTCAGGGACACGTTGAGAATGGCAGGAATGCACCGTTCTGGTCTGTTTATCTCAGCACAGAGATGAAGCCATTTTAGCGAGAGATGCATAGCGCTGGGCTCTGTTGGTTCAGGGAGCGACGGGCCTTGCCAGGGGGCCCGACACACAGACTTTCTCAAGGACCGATCCTGGGGTCAGAGTGGATGCAGGATGGGCTGCTGAGCTGTGCAAACCCAGACCAAAGCGAGACATGGGTGTGGGGAGTGGGGGAGTGGTGCCAGAAGGGAACAGGAGCTCTTGCCTGGGTGTCACCCAGGTGATGAGGGACTGACTCAGTCCAGGGATCTGGTCTCCTCCACTGTTTCCACACTACGCTGGATCTCCAGAGCGGGGGCTGCTGGGCCTCAGCACTGACCCTACTTCTCTCCGCCTGTGAGTTCAGCCTGTTCTACTCGAAGAGGTCCCTCCAGAGCCCCACCACCTCCTCAGGCTTGGGGCCACCTGCCAGTGTGATGCTAGTTTCTTGTCCAGCATCAGCAGGACCCCAGACTTCCTGCCTTTGAAGACCTGAATGCCAGTAATAATATGACAATGACAATAACATAAGCACCGGTTGAGGTCAGGGTCCAGGGCTGGCTTACCATCTGTTACTTGTAAGCAAAGTACAAAGCCAGACAGCACAGGACATCACAGCTCTGAGTGACAATGACCCTGCAAGGCACTGTCCCGGGGCAGGTGGCTCAGAGGAGCAGACGTGTTTGGAGCCTGTGCTGGGTGCGGGCACTGTTCTCGCTGCATTGTGTGGGCCATCTCGTGTGACCCCACGAGGCTTTTGAAGTGGGGCTATTCTGTACATGTGAGGAGAGGAATGGGAGAAATTGAGTCACCTGTCCAAACTCACCCAGCTGAGCTGTGAGCTAATACTTGCGCCCAGGAACGTCAGACCCCAGAGTCCAGGTCACGCTCAGCTAGCTGCACGTGGACTGGAGCTGCAGAAGGGACAGCATCTTGGCCTTGCTGGTGGCACCAAGGGCCTGTTCTGCCCATGTCCCCTGGTGAACAGCAATCTTCACTTTGTCCTTATGGCTTTCCCAGTCTGGGTATTTCACATGCATGGAATCAGGCAACATGTGACCTGTGTCTTGCTGCTTGCTCTTACCTTGTGTTTTTGCGGTCTATCCGTGTTGCAGCCTGTGAACACCCACATCTTTACTGATCTTCCCAAACACGCATGCACTTCATGCCCCTGGGAACTTCACTCAGCATTTGGTGAGCAGGTGGCCTTCTGCTCTCTAGTTGGCTTCACCCCACATGCCCCTCTTCCTCCTCCAGTTCCCTAGAGGGCACACACTGTCCCTCTCACATTGGAGCATCTGTCCGAGTTCCAACTTCCACTTGCTGTGTTTAACTGAAGACTTGTGTCTGAGTAACTCAGTTCTCCCCCTGGATGCTGTTTTCTCCCCCTCCTTCGAGAGAGGACAGAGTCAGAGGGAAAGGACCTTTGTCTGTAGGAGCAGCCTCTACATCAGGAGATGCACAGCAGGATCCACTGCCCTGGTTTTCCCGGGACAGTCTCCACTTAGGGTTGTGATCCTCCCTTCATCCTTGAAAGCATCCTGCTTTAAAAAATAAATTACATGGCTGCCTGTGACCAGGGGGTCTGTGCACCCCCTGAGTCAATTACAATGACTCTAAGGAAAGAAGGTCCTCTGTTCAGGGGACATGACAAAAAGGAGAGAAGGAGCAAATGTGGAGTAAGGGGTGTCTGCTCACATCGATCCAGGGAAGCAGGCGTTGTGCTGACTCCTGGTCTAGTCCAATAACCAGGCCATTCTTGGTGAGGACATAATGCCAGGAAGAGTCACCCATGGACATCAACGGCACCAGTCCAAAGACTAGATAAATAGTGTCTTCTGATAATGATTTGGCGTCTCAGGTAGGTTGACCACAGAAAGAGGACATGGCAAACCCATGGACACGACTGTTTCTGGATGACAGCTAAGTTGAATTTTTTGTTGTAAATAAGTGTGTGTCTCCCTAAGACATCTGTTTGTTTATTTTTAGGGTTTTTTTTTTGTACTGTGGGAAAATATAGGAAACATAACATGGACTGTTTGAACCATTTTAAATGTACAAATCAGTGGCATTTAGTACATTCACAATGTGTAACCATCACCACTGTCCACCTCCAGAACTTTCTCATCATCCCAAACAGAAACCCTGTCCCCATTCGACATTGAGTCCCCACGGCCCCTCCATCTCACCTCCAGGGTAACTGCTATTCTACTTCTTTCTCTATGAATGTGCCTGCCCTTGGTACCTCATATCCGTGGACTCGTGCAGTGCTTGTCCTTTGTGCCTCTGGTCATTTAAAAAAAATTATTTTGTAAAAAATAAATAAATAATAAAAATTTTATTTTGTTTCATCATCAAAGCATTTAATAGGCGCTAACCTCACGTGATGGTAATACCTTACATTTGTGCAGTGCTTTGCACCTCCTAAGAATTTTCTAATGACTTCGCCTCTGAGTCTCGTATCAGTCCTTCTGGGTGAGCACAGCCGGCCTGGCTGCCTCAGAGAGGCTGATGCTGTCTACAGCACACAGCAAGCGGCCAAGTCGGAGTGAGAGGCTGGCTCTGCAGACTCTTGCTTTTCCTAGCATCAGGCAACTTCTCAGAAGTCGGGGGTATTTTCTTTCCTTTGAATTCTAAACATAAAGTTCAAGTAACTACATTTTGTACAAGCAAGGAACAAATCGTGCTGGATTTGAGCTTGTGGTTAGGGGAGAGTCATTCGGTGGGTCCTGACATGGAAGGTCTCCACAGGCCCTCTAGCTTCCCTGGCCTCCGGTCGGCCAGCTTCCCGGGGTCTTTCAACCAGTGGGAGGGTTTAGGATGCACAAGATGTGCTCTTCCAAGAGTTGGGCATTTCTCCAGGAGCCAGAAATATCCGCCAGTGCTCCAACAGGCTGGAAGACAATTTTGTTTTTCCGGGCTCTGAAATAATGAAGATCGCACTGTGTACATGTTTGCAAACAAGAAGGAACAATACGTGCATCCAACATGTAGAGTTTTATTTGCAGTGCTATTGTGCAGGACAGTCATTTGTTAGGACTTCATTATAGCTGTCACTCTGCAGGAAAAAAAACAACAAAGAAAACTGGGCAGGCCAGGCCCTACTCAGAAAAAAAAGCCGGCTGACTTCTGAAGCGCAAAGGTCTGTCTTCCCCGTGGCACGGGTGGTTCTCATCGAGGAGGGTGGGGGAGCGCAGTTTAAACAGAGTGATGTTCCCAACAGCAGAATCAACAAGACCACTGCGGACGCACCTGCTAATTAACCCTCCATGTGATGGGACCTCTGCTGCAATGTGCAGCTCCATGGACATGCGTGAGTATTGTAACTCCACTTTCAACCTTAATACTAAGGTTGTGGACTTCCACAAGATGGAGGTGAATGTAGACACACTGTGCCCCTTCGCACAACCAAAAGAAGGACAGCAACAAATTGAAAAACAAAAACCAACCAGAACTGACAGAAAATCGAACTATATGGATGTTCGACAACCAAGGAATTAAAGAAACACTCACCCAGACCAGTAGGAGGGGCGGAGATGGGTATCCGGGCAGAGAGTACCCTCAGCAAGGCGGCGGCTGGTGGACTAGGCGAGGAGGCGGATTGTGGACTGGGTGGTCCCACATTTGTGTGCAGATAAACCGAGAGGAACAGCTGAGGAGTGAGATAGACCGTGCAACCCTGGGTCCCAGCTCAGGGAAATAAAGCCTCAAGCCTCTGACTGAAAACACCTGGGGAGGTTGAGGCAGCAGCGGGAGAAACTCCCAGCCTCACAGGAGAGTCCATGGGAGAGACCCACAGGGTCCTAGAATGTACACAAGCCCACCCACCTGGGAATCAGCACCAGAAGGGCCAAATTTGATTGTGGGTAGCGGGGAAAGTCACTGAAAACCGGCAGAGAGCTGAGCAAGCAGCACTGTTCCCTCTCAGTCTCCTCCCCCACGTACAGCGTCACAATGCAGCGACACGTGTTTGCCCCGCCCTGGTGAACACCTAAGGCTCTGCCCCTCACTACGTAACAGGTGCGCTGAGACAAAAAAAAAAAGGCCCAAATGAAAGAACAGATCAAAGCACCAGAAAAAATACAACTAAGCGACAAAGAGATAGCCAACCTATCAGATGCACGGTTCAAAACACTGGTAGTCAGCATGCTCACAGAATTGTTTGAATATGGTCGCCAATTAGATGAACAAATGAAGGCTATGCTAAGTGAAATAAAGGAAAATGTACAGGGAATCAACAATGATGGGAAGGAAACTGGGACTCAAATCAATGGTGTGGACCAGAAGGAAAAAAGAAACAGTCAAGCAGAACACAGTGAAGAAACAAGAATTTAAAAAAAAGAGGAGAGGCTTAGGAACCTCTAGGACATCTTGAAATGTTCCAACATCCAAATCATAGGGGTACCAGAAGGAGAAGAGGAAGAGCAAAAAATTGAAAACTTATTTGAACAAATAATGAAGGACAACTTCCCCAATCTGTCAAAGGACATAGACTTCCAGGGAGTCCAGGAAGCTCAGAGAGTCCCAAAGAAGTTGGACCCAAGGAGGAACACACCAAGACACATCATAATTACATTACCCAAGATTAAAGATTAGGAGAGAAACTTAAAAGCAGCAGGAGAAAGGGAGACAGTAACCTATAAAGGAGTGCCCATAAGACTGTCAGCTGATTTCTCAAAAGAAACCTTATAGGCAAGAAGGGGCTAGAAAGAAGTATTCCAAGTCATGAAAGGCAAAGACATACATCCAAGATTACTCTAACCAGCCAAGCTCTCATTTAGAATGGAAGGGCAGATAAAGTGCTTCCCAGATAAGGTCAAGTTCAAGGAGTTCATCATCACCAAGACCTTATTATATGAAATGTTAAAGGGACTTATCTAAGAAAAAGAGGATAAAAAATAGGAACAGTAAAATGACAACAAACTCACAGTTAATAACAACTGAACCTAAAACAAAAACAAAAACAAAGTAAGCAAACAACTAGAACAGGAACAGAATCACAGAAATGGAGATCACATGGAGGGTTATCAGTGGGCAATGGGTGGGGAGAAAGGGAGAAAAGGTACAGGGAATGAGAAGCATAAATGGTAGGTAGAAGATAGAGAGGGGGAGGTTA
>VMDR010014762.1:0-23112 GCA_007922815.1 Macrotus californicus | reverse complement strand
TGAGTCCTCTCCGACTCGCCCCTCCTACCTGTGTGGATGAAAGTTTCTCCTTTAGTTTCTTGGTTGTCGGACTTCCATACAATTCGATTTTCTGTCAGTTCTGGTTGTTTTTTGTTTTAAAATTTGTTGTTGTCCTTCTTTTGGTTGTACGAGGAGGCACAGTGTGTCTACCTATGCCTCCATCTTTGATCTCTCTCTCAATACAATCTTAAGATTTTTTTTAAATGAAGCTTGTTAGATAACATGAAGGGCAGGATCACATGTTTTATAAGAATATGGTGTGTGTGGGTTGGGGGGTCAGGTCTAAATGTTGACAGTGGTTAATATCTCTTTATAATGCATTTGGGAGTAATTTTTGCTCTCATCTTTACACTTTTACGATTTTAGATTCAAAATTGTTAATAATAAATGTTTTATTTTAGATAAAGCTTTAAAGTCAATTCAATTTTAAATGTATGTAAAAGTGTAAAGTAAAAATATATATAAACACATAATCTCCACTGATAGAGCCTAAAGTTCAGTAGTTAAGATGCACAGACAGATAATGAACCAGATGAGAAGGGATGGCAACAGAGAGCAATGGGCCCCTCAGTCCCGATGGATGGCCCGTGGGCATGGTCAGTGAAGGTCAGACACTTGATGGGCACCCAGGATTAAAGAGAGAGGGATGAAAGAGGTAAATAATGATAGAAGCTGAGGCACAAAGGCCAAGAGCCACAAGATGTGTTACAGATGTGAGTGTACTTTATAACAGCAGGGCACCGGATTAGGGAAAACTTTAATTCACAAATAAGTATTTCATAGACTTTTTTCTTGCTCTTATTCATGTATTAACTCAACAATTACTGCCCACGTGCCCCTTGTGTGAGAAGCAATATTCCAGGGAGCAGGAATAATAAGTTAATAGATGAATATAAGATATGTTACATGTATAATGAGTATTATGATAAAAATTAAGGCAAGGCAAAAAGATGAAATAAAATGTGGGGTGGGGTGTTCTTTCCGAGAAATAATTTTGAGCACAGGTTTGTGTGAGGGAGGGAGGGAACCACTAGGGTATTTTGAGAGGAGCACTCCAGACCGAGAGAACAATCAATACGAAGTCCCCAATTTGCATATTTAAATTAGTTGCTTGGCATATTTTAAAACATCAGGGAGGCCAGTGGGATAAAATACAAGAACTAGAAGGGAGAGTGGGAGGTAGCTTTGTAGGTTATGGTACGACCCTGACATTTATTTTTAAGAAATCTCTGAAAATATTTCGGAAAACAAATATGGCAAAAACACAAAATACCATTGATGTTTTCTTTATGGGGCAATGGGTCTTTCAACTTGAAGTTACTTGGGTTTATGTGGCCGTTCATTCAATTGTTCAACCTTTCATTATTAAGAGGGCCTCTTTTGGCCCTCAGTCACCCTCACAGGCCACAGTCTAGGTGCTCTGTCCAGCACATGCAGCAATCACTAAAACACAAATTGCATGAAATCATAGAGTCAGAGATGGTGCCGGCTGGTAGGAACCTTTTCATCTAACCCTCTTACTTTCCAGATGAGGAAATTGAATCCCTTCTATTAAGCAAATGACTCCAAGTGCTCTCTTACTTGAAACTGGGACTATTTAGGATGAGCAAATAATGAGAATGTCAAGAATACCAAAGCCAAAAGAGATGAGTAATGACTAACAGCTAAAGAAAAAAAAAATCTCTGCAAGATGGAGGCTTCAAACACCAGATGGCAAATTTGGACAAGAGGCCTGTTGCTATGGCGCAGAGTAAACTGCTCCTCGGGCCATTGTTAAATAGCTCAGCCATCCAACAAAACAAGGTAACATGTATACACTCATGTTGCAACCCATTACACAAAATCTACTCTTAGGTACTGCAATGGAAGATAAGATCAGATTTTAAAAAAGGAAGTCTCAAGATTTCTGAAGCTTTTGGACAAAGATGAAAATTGCCACATTAGCTCAATTCACCTGAAACAAATTAATGGAAAAGAAAGAAGTGAGATTGCCTTACAAAAAAAGTCAGGATATAAAGGTAGAATCTAGCAAATGCATATTATAAAGGCACCAAAGGAAAACATGAGGGACTTAGATCTTTAGGTCCCATATTCTCATTTCACGGGTAAGGAAACAGACCAGGTAATGTGAATTGCCCAAAGTCACAGGGCAAGCCAGGAGTATCTGCTGGACTTGACCCATCCTCCCAGGGATTCTTCCACGTCTCTATAACTGCTTCTCTGACAGTATTCCCCAAGGGTCAGCACACTTTCAGCAAAGGGCCAGACAGTAAATTGTTTCAGCTTTGCAGACTGTATTGTTTCTGTGATACTCCTCAACTCCATCACGGTAAAGCAAAAGCAACCATAGACAATATACACAACTGGGTGCAACTATGTTCCAGTAAAACGTTATTTAGAGAAAACAATTTATATTTTACATCATTTTCTTTTGTTAAGAAATATTCTTTTTTTTTAATTATTTAAAAATGTAAAAGCCATACTTAGTTCACTGGCCGTACAAAATCAGACAGTGGGTGGATTTGAACTGTGGGCCACAGTTTGCCAACTCGGAGGCAGGCTCCTAATAAGACGCACACAAACTGAAATTGTATCATCTGTGGCTTACACTAGTGTTTCTAGGCAGCGTTATTTTAATTTATGATTGTTTTTCAAGTTGTAGTAACTTTTAACAATTTTTTCTTTAACTTCAGGGCCAGATAAAATACTCTTGGAAGAGTACAAATTCTGGCAGCTTTATAAGCCCCACTTTGCTGTAGAAAACTTATTTTTGACAGATAAAACAGTAACTTTAGTAATGTTTCCAATCTCTATTGAAGACATCACTAATGATCCATTGATATTTAGTAACTTTTTATTAGAAAAATAAGGGAATGTGTTCCAAAATGATAGGATGTTTGATAATAATAAAAATACTTAATTGCTCTTATCTTTTCAAGACCCTGTCCTACACATTTGACATGTATTAGCTCATTTAAAACTCACAAGAATCTTTTGAGGTATGTACTATATTACTAGCCTCATTTTAAAGATGGGAAAATTGAGTCACGGAGATGTTAAGTGCCTTGCCCAACATTGCACAGCTGGTAGGTGGTAAATCTAGAATTTAAACCACAATTGGTCTCCAAGCTGGGGACTATTAAAGCTATACTATATATATATATTTTTTTTTTTTTTAAACTGTCTTTTGCAAAAAATAAATTAATAAATCAGCCCCCCTCTTCCCTTTCCTTTTTCTTTATAAAATATTTCTTGGTGCTCTTCCTTTCCCTTCCCTTCCTTCAACACAACCCCAGTTGGTGGGCCTGTTAAGAGCAGGAATGAGAAGGTAGTCAGGTCCAAGGGGTGGTCAGGGCTGAGAGGGCTACTAGGAGCAGGGGAACAGGGCTGAGGAGCTAGAGAGTCGAGGAAGAAGTTTAAGTGCGCAGGGATGTGGCTGAGAAGAGTCAGGAGATTAATAACATACAGGGTTAATAAGCAAATATGTAAATATATTGCAGATAATGAGAGCCAGCCTTCTCGGAAGGGAGGTACAAATGTGGAATGCTAGTGAAACACTCTGTGGTATTCTGTTTAAATTAGAGGTATTGGTGTCAACTTGCGGTTTTTCATTTATTGTAGATCAATTATACAGGAGTGGGCAAAAGTAGGCTTACAGTTGTTTATATGGAAAAACACATGCAGGTTATGAGTATCGACAATAGCTTTATTAACTCTGTGTTTTATGTACTCACAACTGTAACCCTACTTTGCCCACCCCTTTATATACATTAATATATAGGTTTCCTTCCTTGCTCTATCTGCTGAGGAACCCTAGAAGCAATGACATCCTGTAGCATTCAGCACGCCTAATGCTCAGCTCTTGGTTTCTTTTTTTTTTTTTACTTTTTTAAAAAAGATTTTATTACTTTATTATTGTTCAATTACAGTTGTCTGCATTTTCCCCCCACCACCTCACTACCCCAGCCAATCCCACCTCCCTCCTTTGCTCCCACCCTCCCCCTTGGTTATGTCCATGTGTCCTTTATAGTAGTTCCTGAGATCTTGGTTTCTATACACCGTTCTTCAACAGAAAGAACCAGAGAGATTCCAGAACGGGAGCAAAGAAACGACAATTCCTTCTCAACACCATATATATGTTAATGTATTTCAAAAATACTCAAAATTTTTAAATATTTTAAAAGAGCAGAAGCATTTCAGAAATATTTCCTCTACCTCTTCTCCAGCTTTTTGAAAGAAATTGGCTTGCTTAAATTAAAATCATAGTGATTTTTCAGGGGCTTAAATGCAGTAAAGGAAACTTCCAAGAAAAATGCCTTATAACTTGAGTGGATCAAATTCCATAGCACCTTTGGCCCCATTTATCAACACAACTGAAATAATAATGGAATAAACAAAATAAATTTGAAACAAACAAACAGCAACAAAAAGAAAGATTAGTGGTAGGAAAGAGTTTGGGGCTGGGAGCTTGGGAGGGAAGTGGGTGTGACTGCCGAAGGGTGTGGGCTTCTGCGGGGCGTAATGAGCATGTGCTAAAATCGGTAGTGGAGGTGATAGCACACTCTGTGAAAATAGGAAAGCCCACTAAATTGGATGGTATCTGGATTATTAATATATCTCAATAAAGTTGTTTCTAAAAACCTAAAACAAGATAAATTTGGAATATAAATTTGCAACAAAAAGTAAGGAAGTGCCAAAATATAGACGGAGAGTGGTGAAAAGCACACAGGTGTCACCTTGAAGGAGCTTCTGCTAGCAAAATAGGGGCTAATGTTAGGATGAAAATAAATGATAACAGTAAATCCCAAAGAGTAACATAGAAATCCATGAGTCCACACAAATAAATGAGTGAATGAATGTGTGAATGAATGTATGAATGAATGAATGAGTGAGGAAGCATTCTTTCTACAGTAGAATACTAACTAATACATGTGGAAGGAATGAGAGAATTAAAAAATGAGCATTTGGCACCACCATTTAATAAATTATTCATGCAAAAGTCATCAATGAATGTTAAAACCAGTGGGTGATAATTCATTGAGGAACAGGATGTTTATATAATTTCAAATTACTTCCCCACAAAACTTACTTTAGAGAGAAAAATAGTAACTTTATGGTAGAGAAACCTGGAAAATATCATCCTAACCAAGTGAACAAAGTTAAGATCAAGAGTAATGGGATAAATCAACATCATGTGCCTCCTGATATAATGCCCTGAGAAGAACACAGCATCACTTCTGTGATATTCTTGCCAAAAAGTGCATAACCTGCATCTAATGATGAGGGAACATCAGGCAAACCCAAACTGAGAGACATTCTTAAGACAAGACAAAAACTATTCTGTATTCTTGAAAATTACCCAGGACATGAAAAACAAAGAAAGACTGAAGACTCACTCCAGGTGGAAGACAACTAATGAAACATCACAAATAAATGCAACTTGTGATGTGATTCTGGAGGGGCTCTTGAGCCAGAAAGAGGAAGAGAGCTATCAAGGTCAAAACTGGGCCAATGGGCAAAGTATGAATGCATCCGTGGGTTATGTGTAGAATTGTATCTACATTAATTTCTTGATCTAGATGATTGTACATGATTATGTAAGACAGCATCGTTATCTTCACACAAAAATACCTTGAAGTATTTAGACTAGAACAGCATATCTATACTTATTCTCAATTAGTTACGAAAAATGTTATGTGTGTGTACTTACATATATACATCTACATGTGTGTGGAGAGAGTGGGGAAGAAGGATGAAGCAATGTGGTACATGTTAACTCTGGGGAACATGGTTGAAGACTATATGAGTGTTATTTATACTATCCTTGTAACTTTTTTATAACTTTGCAATGATTTAAAAATACAAAATTTAACTACAAAACTTAAATGCTATTTCTGTTTTGAAATCCAAATATAAAGTATAAGAAAAAGCAAGAGCCTGATAAACATAAGATTTAGGATAATCGTTTCCTCAGTTTGGGAGGGGAAGAAAATAGGAAGGGGGCGTATACAGGGGACCCCCGAGACAACCAACAGGTCATCATGTCTTCATTCATCACACCTCACACAGACATTATGACCGTGGTTTCTTTACGAGCAAATATATGAGCAGAGAAAAACTATCTGCTCACACTAAATGTTATTTTTTAAACATCAAAATCCAATCATATTAAGTGCTCACATTAATAATCTGTAGAACACCCAAACGGCTAAGAAGAGAAGCTACAGAGGTGGGTGGAGGAGACGAGAAAGCAGAACGACACACATCAAGTGTTTACAGCACCCCAACATCAGCAACCTAACTTGACCCTTGTTTCTATAAGCAGTCAGTCACGTGCCACACAATCTTTGCACGTACCTGAGTGCCTGTGAATGTCTTTAGGATACAAATCATTGCTCCCTAATTTATTTATTTTCTAAAATCAGAATTCCTTGATTCTAATTTTTGGACTAAGGAAACTCTTTGTATGGGTGCATAATTTTCACCAAGAACTCAGTCAGATTCAGCACAAATCTCAGAGCCAAGGTTAAATGACACGTTTGAATCCTGAAATCATGAAATAAGCTAGTAACTTCAGCATCTGCCTCGCAAAGTCATCTTCAAAGATTAAATTCAATGAGTGGATAACTGAGAATGAATTTAGGAAAGCACTCACTCTCTCTTTGATAACTGAAAGGTGCAACAAATACATAGCTATGGGTAAGAAAATGCAGGCATGCCCAAAAGTGCTGGCTACACATCCCTACTCCTTTGGTCATTTTTAAAATCTGCCTTAGAGGTGCATTATAGGTTGAGTTGTGTTTCCCCAAAATTTGTATATGGAAGTCTAAACCCCCAGTACCTCAGAACATGACTGTATTTAGAGATAAGGTGTTTATAGAGGGAAGGAAGTTATAATGAGGTCATTAGGGTGGCCTCTAATCCAGTATGACTGGTTTCCACATCCAGAGGAGAAATATGTACACAGAGACCTGCTTAGAGGGAAGGTGAAAGCCAAGAAGACAGGCCTAGACAGGTCCATCCCTCATGGCACTCAGGAAGAACCAACCCCACTGACACCTTGATCTCGGACATCCAGCCTCAAGAACTGAGAGGCAATAAATTTCTGTTGTTATGGCAGCTCTCGCAAAACAGAAAACTGTGAGAAGGAGGGATTAGAAGACTGGTCTCATAACTCAACAAAAAAACCCAAAACCCTGCAGGAACCCTTTTTTGTCTTTTCTGTAGGCACCTCATCAGAGGAGCTTGAGGTGGTGAAAAATACACTAGACTTTCTGAAGAATCAAGATTTTACTCTCTATTAGCTCTGTGAATCAAGGCAAATCCCTTACCCTTTCTGACTTAACCATTTTTAGAAATATGTTAATATCTGCTATATCTCCTTTCAACTGTATTAAGACAAAAAACATTCCATAAACTGAAGGAGTTCTCCATAAACATAAGATATTTTTAGTAGTGTAATCTCTTGCATGGTACCCAGACTGGTATTTCAGGAGACAACTGCTGACACAGTGCACTTTGATCTCAGAAAGTTATCTGATGGCACCAGAAAATTAACGTCGTTGGACCAGCACAAAAAAGGCAAGCACATGACAACAGAGTTGGAGGATTCATATCTGGTTTTACATTCCTACTCTCAAAAGCTGATTAACAGGAGGAGAGAAGCATGGCTGGAGAGCTCTAGAGGCACATCACCGAGCCCTACCCCAGACCTATTCTTATTAGCTTAGATGGGAAATGGACAACAGTTTGGAAGGGACAGTTTGTTCCTTAGATAGCAAAATCCAGTTATGAAAAGACAACCACAGAATAAGACTAACAAGATGAAGCTTAATGGGTATGTAAGTAAAATCTGATATTTACATTTAAGAAAAATTAAATGCATGAGGTAAAGAAAGATTTATGAGCCCTGGCCAGGTGGCTCAGTTGGTTGAAGCCCCATCTCCTACACCTAAACATCGCATGTTCGATTCCTGGTCAGAGTACCTTCCTATGTTGCAGGTCCAAAGCCCAGTCAAGGCGTGTGTAGGAGGTAACCAATCGATACTTCACATATCAATGTTTGTCTCTCTCACTTTCTCTCCCTTCCTCTCACTTTCCAAAACTCAATAAAAACATACCCTTAGGTGAGGATTTTTTTTAAATACATTTTTTTAAAAAAAGGAAGGTGTATGAGACTCTAAATTAATGGTGTGGAATGGTTGGCCATAAAACAGATTCTAACAAAGGTCAAATTTGTAGAAATTCAGGAGTCCTTGTTTTGCATGGTTCTGATATACATAAATTTCAGATGCTACAGTTTAGTTAAATAACACCAGCCCCTGAATAATGTGGTTCAAACATCAGTTACCATGACCTATTAACTTCAAGTGACTGCATAAAGTACAAATTTGACTTCTAGCTCTTCGGTCAAGTCACTACCTTCATAATAGATGCATGTAGTGACCAGTGACCAATCACGTCACCTCTTCCAAAGTCTGTGGTAACCATTCCCTGTGCATCTGTTACTCAGCTCCCATGCACAGAGCGAAGCCTGTAGCAGTGCTGCCCCCTCACCTCCCAGCAATAAGCTCACATGGCATTTTACAAAAATGAATAACTGAAAGTGTGAATTGCTTAACAAAGATGAAAGTGTAGTGAAGAAATGAAAAGTGGTAACACAAGCAGTGAAAACTGCGTCTAACATAAACGGAGTTATGGAAGAGTGGACCATGAAATACTGACATCGCCACCATTCAAGAAACAAAATCTGTAGCCAGAGAAGCTTAGCCAAGGCGAACTTGTTGACATAGACGACAATAGTGACTGAAGATAGTGACACCACAAAAACCCCATTAGCAGAACTCTCGGGGAAATATCTCAGAGACGTTTCACAATACTGAGAGTTCAAAGGACAAAATGTTGGAAACGGATTCAAATTTACAAAGCAGGATGACAGCCTGCCACGGCAAACAAAAGATGCGCACGCTATATTATGTTACATGGTGAAAAAAAAGGGAAGCACTGTTCAGACTACTTTTAAGTTTTTTAAATAAAGAAATAAAACACTGTAATTCTCTGTTTCTAATGTTTTAAATTACAGTGTACTAAATGAATACTAGTTACACTATTTTTCATTTCTCCATGCATTTAGATTTGAAAGATAAATTTAAATGTTTTAACAGAAGTTTTTAAAGGTTTCAGATTAATCATAATTTCCATGGCAGTTCTTTAGATTACAAATATACCTCATTTTATTGCATTTCACTTTGTCGGGCTTCACCGATGTTTCATTTTTGACACCCCAAAGGCAAGCCTTTCTACCAGCAGGAGGGTTACAATTTCCTTTATTGGAATACTTTATTGTGGTGGTCTGGAACCAAACCTCTAATTTCTCCAAAGTTTGCCTGTACCTTGCATGATTTCAGTTTTCAGTCATTTTTTTTCAGACCTGCACTGCCATGCAAAGTGAGGACTGCTCTGTCAGGTCCTTTTAGACTCAGCCTGGGCTATAGAACCAGCTGCTGGTTTCCAGTCATGGAAGGATGTAGTGAATTGAATGTTTTACAGGAAGGTGACCAAAATGTGAAAATTCCTGAATTCAAAACTTGAGAGGAGCCCTGGCTGGTATGGCTCAGTGGATTCGGCACTGGCCTGCAAACCTAAAGGTTACCAGTTTGATTCCCAGTCAAGGCATGTCCCTGGGGTGTGGGTGGGCCCCCAGTGAGGGCCGGTGAGAGGCAACCAATTGATGTTTCTCTCCCTTTCTTTCTCCCTCCCCACCCCTCTCTCTGAAAACAAATAAATAAAATCTTTCTAAAAACGTCAGGGGAAATTCTGAATAGAACTTACAGTATTTTGTTTAAAGAAGAAAGAGGTCATTGCAAGTGATGGAAAAGCCATCACATAAAAGCACCATTCCAGAGTAGCAGAACTAGCGTCCATGATGGAATATTCAGCAGTAGAATTTTCAATTTCATGAATAAAAGGAGCTTCTAAAAACTGATATAAATGGAACTCAGTGACTCACAACATAGTGAACTCCTCAGAGTTGGAAGAGCCAGGAAGAGGCTGGCTGACCGTCTGTCAGGGATGCTATAACAGAAATTAATTCCTACACAGGGTGAGAGGGGAGGCTCCATCCACAGCTGGTGCCAAACATCAATGTGGTAGCTCTAAAATATGTCCACAGATCTTTGACGCTCCTCTCTTCAAAGGATGGAATCTAGTTCCCTCCCCCAAGCTTGAGGTGGGCCAAACTTAGTGACATGCTTGGAATGAAGTTTTCACAATCCTATGTGACTTCTAAGGCTAGTTTAAAAGAATACCTTCCACCTGGCTCCTTCACTCTTAGATTATTATCCTGGGAGAAGCCTCCAGTCATACCATGAGAGCATTTGAGCAGCCCTGGGAGGTTTTCATGGGGAGAAACTAAAGATGGCTGCTAACAACAGTAAGTACCAGCTTACAGTCCCGTGGATGAACTGGAATGTTGTAGATGGATCCTTCAGCCCCTTGTCAAGCCTTTAGATGACTGCAGTCCTGGCCAACATCTTGGTGAGACGATCTTATCTCACAAGAGACCCTGAGCCACTCAGCTAAACTGCTCCTGAATCCCTGGCCCAAAGAAACTGTAATGATAACAAATTGTCGATTTCTGCCCCTCAGTTTTGGGGTAATTTATTATGCAGCAATAGCTAGCAAATACAATCCACTTTGATCTGGACACTGAGGGTACATTGCAATCTTAAGTAGCCTGCTCGCACAGCTTTTTTCTATTGTTTTGCCAGTGTCCTTTTAATAGACTCAAACCACAATTCCCCAAAACTAGTCCCTGTAATTGAGGACTAAACGATTACCCAGTGGTAGTCTGCTGCAAAAAGTAGAGGAGGAATCCAAAGGTAATTCCTCCCACTCTGGCTGATTATCATCCCACATTCAAATCTGCTGCAAAAGATTAACACAGATCTCACAAATGACTCTTAAAGATCTCTTTAGCAGGAAAGAAGTCCTTCTACAAGTTCATCACTGAGTTGCAAATGGTCAATGAAATAAGAGCTGAGCCCTTTCAGCCTTCATACGTGAAGGCACCATTTCCTTCAATATGGTACCACTTGCTCATCCAAACTTGAAGGTCCAGCCCAGACTTCTATGAACTCCAGATCTATATATCTGACATTTTCCTTAATAGCTCATTTGTATTTCTCACAAGACACTCCAAAGTCAACATGTCCAAAACAGAATCCATGATCTTACTGCCAATACTAGTCCCTTGCCAGGGCCCCTGTTTTAGAGAATGAGACAACATTAATTGAGGGCACAGTTCAAAAACCTTTGTCCCATCTTTTTCTTACCTCCTGCTTAAAACTTCAATGGCTTCCCACTGAACTTAGGATCAAGAAAAAAGTTTGTAACCTAGTCTACAGGGTCCAAAGTGGCCTGCACCTACCTGCCTCCCCAGGCTAATCCCATCTCCGCCGAATCCCATGCCTTGTTCTTCCCTCTCCTCTGTTCTCTCTGCTGCACCACTCTGGTCCCATTTCAGATCCTGTGATCACCTTGCTCTCCCCACCACTGGGCCTTTCTTTACACATGACCTGCTGTCAGCATGGAGCATCTTTCCCTTCATCTCACGCAGTTAGCCTCAACTCATCTTTTGTATTTCGGTTTAGCTTATTTCAGTCCTTGCTTCGGAAGCCTTTCCTGACTAGCTCAAATTACCCATCCTCACCCCTCCATTCATGCCCCCACCCCCAATCAATGATTCTCAAAACACCAGTCACCCCTTCTTTATGAAAATACATTCTGTTAAATGCTCAAAACCTGTTACCAGGCTGCCTGGCTTAAATCATTTCTGGTGGTGTGAATTTGAGCAAGTTACTAAAACTCTCTATGTCTATTTTCTATAAAGTGGGGATAATAGTGATGACCATGTTGTGAGGATTAAATGACACAATGTGTGTAAAAAGCTCAGAATGGGGCCGCGCACATCACAGGCATTATGTAATTCTGAGCTATTGTTTTATTATAGCTGCAATTTCACATGTATTCATAATTATTATTTTATTCATATCTGCCTACTATTAGGAGGCAAATTCTACGAGACTATTTTTACTTATTATCATGCTTCTATAGCCTGCCATAGTTTTAGTACATGAGAGATACCTAATGAACATGTGATGAATGAATAACTAAGTGTAATGGAGGGCTTGAATGCTAGAAAATCTTAAAGGGTCACAGTAAAGGGTTTATAATTTATTCTCTAAAAGTTTTTGAGCAAGAGTCACACAGGAAAATAAGTCAAGCAATGATTGTAAGGTATGCTGGGAAGAGAGTTTAGAGACAGAACCCTTAGTGAACCCTTCGAATGACTCATCTGGGTGGAGGCAACAGCCAGTGTACGGAGGGGCAGAGAGAGGAGTGTCCTGTGGGCAGAGTATTAGAGAAGGGCCCACACAACCTAGTAGTATACTGGATCTGGAGGGAACAACTGAGGCTATGTATGAATACTAAGTATGTCAATGAGGGAATGAGGACAACAAGACAGAACTATGGAAGCCAAAGAGAACGTTGGTTTGGAGGTGTGGAGTGGGATGATGTTGGGGGAGCAGGACCTGCAGATAGAGCTGTCCAACAGCTGGGGTGGGCACAGGACTGGAGCTCTGGGGTGGCCAGATCTGGTGATGGAGATTGGAGTCATCTGTGCTGAGGTGAATGTCAAGCCCCTGTCAAAGGCTGACATAATCTGGGGAAGAGAATATGGGGTGAGAAGGGCCATTTGGGGAAGCCTGGGGTTTGCAGCTGACAGAGTCTGGAAGGGGCACAGGAGCCAGGAAAGGAATGGTAAGAGGTAAAGTCAGAGAGAGAGGACTGGGAGGTAAGGACATGGACGCTCACTCCCACTCACTATTTAAGAATTCAGGTGAAGGATTAGCCACTTCTTTGGCACCATTTGCATGAATTTGCCAGTAGTAATGTGGTAGGCTGGATAATGGCCACCAAGAATAACCAGTTCCTAATCCTTGGACCTTGTGAATGTTGCCTTATATGGCAAAAGACATTTTGCAAATGTGGCTAAATGAAGGGTCCTGATAGGGGGAGATTATTCTGGATTACCTGGGTGGGCCCTAATGCAATCACAAGTGTCCTTAGTAGAGGAAGATTTGACAGAGAAAAAAAGGCAACATGACCACTGAAAGAAGAGGCTGTGCTGCTGGCTTTGAAGAAGGAGGGAACCAAGGATGCAAGGAATGAAGCTTTAGAAACTGGAAAAGGCCAGGAAACAGACACTTTCTTACAACTTCCAGAAGGAGCAGGGCTCTACTAACACTTTGATTCTGGGCCAGTGAAACTGATTTCAGACTTCTGACCTCCAGAAACATAAAAGAATCTGCATGTTGTTTTAGCCCACCAAGCTTGTGGTGATTTCTTACAGCAGCATACAAAATTAATGCAAGCATTTAACTCACTGCATTATAATTTGAAGATAGGATATTTGTCTCCCCACTAAAGTATAATTTCAAAAGACAGTGACACTCTTGGGCCTTTATTTCTGGCACCAAACAAAGTGCTAGGCCCACAAAAGCAATGGTTAACAAAGGCCGATTTTTAAACAATCATGTAAATAGCAATATGGATGCAGAGAATCTGGGCAGGAACGCCACAGGAGCACCAGTTCTCTGCTCACCCCTGCTGTTGGACAGCTCTGTCTGCAAGTCCTGCTCCCCACCTCATCCCTCTTCTATACTCCAAACCAACACCTCCTTTGTACCCGCAGGTGACACTCTCCATCCAGCCATGAACTCCAAAACAGACAGGGGCAGGCCACATCCAGGCAGGGCATGAGGGATAGAGAGAGGGGAGAGCCTAAGGTGAGTCCTAAGTCTAATCCCCACCCTAACCCAATACAGGGGGGCTAAGGGTGTCAATCTCTCTGAAAAGCCAAAGGTAGCAAACATCACCTGAGGACTCAGAGTACAGGTTCAGGAACCACAGAGAACTGGGTTTGCACCCAAGCTCTGCTTCTTGCTGTCTGAAAATCCTCAGACAAGTTACTTAATTTTTCAAAGGCTCATTTTCTCACCTGTAAAATAAAGCTAATAATTATTCAGAAATTAAAGGTAATACATGAGAAGTATCAGGTATGGACAAAAGATCCAAAAATTATTACTCTCTGTTTTTGTTACATTTATTTTTCTATCAAAACCAGACAGAAGAGAACAGGGTAAGGCCCAGGTCCATGGAAACTGGGGACTTGGAATAAGACAAGGGACAGGCTCAGGTCAGAGCTACAAAGATTCCAGGTGAGGCCACACTGGTGGCTGAAGTGGAAAAAGAATGTAGGTCCCTGGAACAGGCAGGTGGAAGAAGGAGGAGACCACACTGTTCGCACGGTGAACGGGAAAGCGAGAGTTAGTGTTAATCATCGAATAGAGAATCTCCTTATTTCCAAACTCATCTCCATCCAAACTTTCCACCCCAAGGCCACAAGTTATCTTTCAACAATAAAGTACTGGTAACATGCCACTCCCCTACTTAAAACTGATTCTATCTCCTCATCATTTCTGGAGAAGACGCCTTCACAGAAAGCAAATAAGAAGATTGGCAAAGAAGTAGAAATCAGGAGTCTAATGATCTGACTTCACATCTTAGCACCATGCTATTTATAGTAGCAAAACAGATGAAATAATTTTCATGCTCATCAATAGGGAATGATTAAATAAATTCTTGTCCATCTCTACAATGGAAAATTATGAAAGAATGAGAAAGTGAGGCAAATCTTTATGTACTGATAGGAAAGGATGTCCAAGATATATTAACTGATGTATATCTGTATCTAGATCTATATATTATGTGGCAAAGCATTAAACAGCACATTTAGTGTACTGCCATGTATGGGGAAAATGAACACATAAAATTATATAAGTATTTTAATATGTAATATATATTAGCTTGTATGTATTATATATTTTGTGTGTGTGTGTGTACATTTTCTACACTATCTCTAGGAAAATACACTCTCTCTGGCAAAAAATGGTAACAGTGGTTGTCTGCTGGGAGGGACAATGTCATGTCTCAGGGACAGAAACTGGAAAGGGACTTATTGTGCACTTGGAATTTCCCATCATGCCTAGATTATTTTTTAGGTATTTTTTTTAAAGAACCCATTCTAACACTTGTTAGCTGTGTAATATTGGCAACTTATCACTTAATCTCACTGGACCTCCATTTCCCCTCTTATAACATTGAATAAAAATACTACCTTCCTCATAAAGTCACAGTTTGAATAGCACAAGTAAAATGCTCAAAAGAATGCCTGGCAGAGAATAAGCATTCAATAGTGTTAGCAATTTCTGCTTCCATAAATATAGTGGGCAGATACTCAGAAGGGCCTTACAACTACAAAATAACTATTAAGTTAACATTAGACATTTTAGGTAGCACTTACAGAACATAGAGAAAGTATAAAGGTTTTTTTGTGGGGGTTTTTTCAAAGTGAAACTAAAAAGAGGCTCTAGTGCACAGGTTGCAAACACAAGGCCCGTGGGCTGAATCCAGCCCTCCACCTTGTTTCTACCCGGTGGCAGCACCAAGCTCTCGCTTAACAGTTAAAGAGTAGTTACATTTATACAGTCCTAAAATTACATTCGGCCCTTTGAAGGCAACCACGAGGCTGGTGTGGCCCCGGTGAAAATGAGTTTGACACCCCTGCTCTAGGCTGAAAGAAGACCAGTGAATGCTAAGCTCAGATGAAACGCACAGTGACCCCAGTGGACTCTAGCTCCCAACAGAACACAATAAAAGTCCTTTCTGGAGGACCACATAGCATACCCCTTTCACAGATGAGTGAGGAGGAAAGACACACAGAGGATCCTGACTAGGCCACGATCACATGAGCCTTTGAGCAATAGGATCCCTTCTTTAGGTCTGGTATCCTGACTTCTGGCCCAGTATATTTTTTCACAATATTTAATTTACAATATCTCCTTTACATACAACTCCTCAAAAATCTAATTATTACGTTCTAAGAAGGATCTGTGTTGGATGAAGACAGCAATGAGGTTTATTTTTTCTCTCTCAATCTTTATGTATCGTGCTTGCTTTTGGTGTATCCTTTATATAGTGCAAGGAGAGTCATTTTTGCCAACCTGGATTCTATCTTTAAAATTAATATATGCTAATCCTAACCCCCCCGAAGCTACTGCAATTGGCTCGTTCCAAGAACTCAGAGAAAATTACGTGTTTTCATGAGCACAGCCTTCCAGATCAAACCTGGGGTCTAGTCCAACTTTCCTGTTACATTTTTTATGGCAAACAGAATGGTGTTTGATGTCATATCCCCCAATTTTAAAGAGAAAAAAATCTTTATGCTTCATCCTGTTTGTGTGATTTACAATTCATCTCTCTTCACCCCATTTGGTCACTGGGACACAGCTGTGAAAAGAAGCTAATTTGATAGCAGCACATCTTCACTTGCTCATCAATTTCCCAAGAACACTACATCTTACAAAAATGCTAACTTTTGGTTGTTTTTCAACTATTTTGTGAGAGTTAGTGCATATACAACAAGGATAAGAAATTGCAGGGCTGCTGATGCTGACAGGCCAGCTGAGCTTGCTGGCTAGCTGAGTGACACTGACCAGTGCACCCATGGGCAGCATGCCAACATCCACATCCACAACACTGCAAGCATATTCCAGGGTCATCTGTTACAGTCACAGCTGTGTGTGCCAAGGGCCTGTGACAGGATGCCCGCCAATCAAATCATTGCATACAGAGGTTGGGAGGAGAAATCACAAGATTTGGCAGGAGCTTGCTTAAAATATGCTTCTTGGAACATACACACTCCAAAAGTAGGGACTTCTAAATTTAAAAAGACAAAAGAAGCATAACAACAAATTCACGAACCTTGATTGGATTCTGTTTGTTTGGGTTTTTTATTTTAAGCTCAAAAGACATGTTAGGGACAATTGAGAAAATCTGAACATGAATTACAGCTCATTAGAGGACATTGGGAAGTTATTGTTAATTTTCTAAAGTGTGATAATGGTATTGTGATTGTGTAGGAAAGTACCTTTAACCTAGCAGGTGCAAGCTGAAGAAACTCATGATGTCTGCACTTGTCTTCAATTGTTTACATAAAAACAGAGACTTAGTAAATGTAAAAAAAAAACTCACGCTTCTTGGCCTACCTCTTGTTATGCTCAGTAATGCATTTCAACTGACAACAACTCAGGGCGGTACATGTTGTTTGAATGTACATCATATGCCATCATACTGCTAAGGATTCAGATAAATGGATAAGAAATAATCCTTGCCTTTCAAGAGCTTATTTTCCAGATAAGGGAATAAAATTTCCGTGCATATAGGAAATTGAGGACAGTGCATGGTGACACGTTTCTAAAGCAAATTGGTATCACAGACTAAGCTGGGAAAACCCAGAGAAGAAAGAACATTTCTAGTGAGGACTAGAGAAGTCAGGTTGGCCTTTCCTTCGGAGGAGGTGATGGATAAGGTGTACATCAGAGACAATAAGGGGTAAGGGTATTCAGGATGTGACTAAAAAGACGAGAAGCCCAAAGACATGAAAAAATATAAATCAATATGTAGTTCTATTGCCATCATTGTCACATCATTTCCTTTCCACATCTTCTTACTGTCTTCTCACTCTATCTACCCAGTGATTTGGCATTTTTGATGCATCCAAACCTGTCTAAATTACACTTATAGATTTATTCTAATTTCAATGGCATATCTAGAATTAGTCTTCTTGTTTTGCTTCTTTCTATTTGACTGTCTAGACTGAAAAAGAAAAAAGAATGATTGTACAGGCCTCCACTCATCCATATAAGAGGTGTGGGTTCTCTTCTGAATGTGACTCATTTACATGTTGCTTTTCTAGCAAGGAGGGAGGGGTGAGGTTTTCTCAATTCCCTGGGAGAAGGCAGAAGTCCAAAAATAATTCTCTAGAACCAAACTGCATTTGTGTATACAGAAAACATCGGATTCTATTATTTTACCTGGTTTTACTTGTTTTAATTCCAAAACAGTCTCAAATTTATTGAAAAATTTTGTCTTTCCTGTTTGATCTTAATAAAATGACAAGAGTTTCACTCTGACTAAATACCAAGATTCCCAGGGCACTGAGATGCTAAATTATACTTCTGAGATAAGATATAAAATGATTTTTAAGATGGCTGCCAACTAATTCTAACTGTGTCACATCTAGGTTGCCAATGCTTCAGCTTCCTCAAGTATTTGCAAATGGGCAATACCAACATGCTTACATAACTTTTACCAGTGCAAACATTTGTACTAAAGTACTTGATAACTTAATTGGGGAAATAAAATATAAGTAACTTATTTGTATTTTATTACTCTTGAAGGCACATTATTAGTCATACGATAAATAGAAACATTACATATTTATTATCTCGAGTTGTTTGTGGTCACTATCTGCATATCCTTATCTTCCTCCCATTCTAAAACCCCAACCAAGCTGATTGCCACCCTCTCTCAACAATGTTAGTCTTCCTAACGTCAACAATAATCTCAGGTTTGCTAAATCCATCAGGCATTTTTCCCATATTATTTCTCTTACTTTTACTCCTCAGTAACATGTGACATCTGCTCTACTCCCTCCATCTTGAAGTATCCCCATCTTTTGCTTCCTATGACACCACCCTTTTATGACCTTTGGGTTGCCCTTCTCATCCCACTCATCCTCTTTTATTCCAAATTCAACCACTGGAGTTAATTAGCTCCTGTTTTCTTAACCCTTATTCCACATTTTATATCTCCCTCTCAGATATCTCCTCTGAGCTTCAGACCTGCAAGCTGACACCTACTTGACCTGTCCACATGTATATCACCAGGTCACCTCAACTCAGCATGGCCAAAACAGACCTCTGGGTCTGCCCTACCTGTGTGGAGCTCTTCCTCTGTTCTCTAACTCGGTGATGGCCACCAAATCCATCCAGTTGTATAAGCCCCAATAAACCATCTTGTCCTTCTCCCTCCACATTCACGGGCTCATGAAATCCCACTGATTTTCACCTCCCTTGTTGTCTCACAGGTGTACTTACTTCTCTCCAACTCTACCACCCTCTACCTATCTCTTCAGTGGTCCACAATTACCTGGTAACTCATCTCCTTCAGCAACTACTCTGTCCCTTCTCCAGTCTGTTCTCCACTCTATGATTACTGCTTTATTTTTTTAATGCAAGTCTGACCTGTCAAACATCCTTCATCAGCTTTCCATTTCCCTTAGGATAAAGGGAAAGGCCCACAAAGACACTGATATAGCCAATGATTAGCTCTCTGGCTTCATGTATTTATACAACCCTCTCCTCCTCCATCCTCTGCAATATCCCACACCTGTTCCTAGTTCCTCCTTGGTGCTGTGTCTTCACACAGCCTTTCCCCTATCTTTCTCTGCCTAGTCAACTTCCATTTATCCTTCAGACTCAGCCCAAATCTTGGGCTGGCCAAAAAGTCATGTGGATTTTTCCATAAAATAAAAGACTCATTTTCACCAATAATGTTATTGATTTAAATATTTTGAGTATGTCAGCTATCTCCCACATGGCAGAATGTTGATTGTTCTCAATTAA
Organism: Macrotus californicus; assembly: GCA_007922815.1. Classification (NCBI taxonomy): domain Eukaryota; kingdom Metazoa; phylum Chordata; class Mammalia; order Chiroptera; family Phyllostomidae; genus Macrotus; species Macrotus californicus. The sequence continues at coordinate 3,499 of VMDR010014762.1, read as the reverse complement.
TGCCTCAATTCGATCACTATTGACTTCAATTGGTCCACCCAACCATGGAGCATCGTCCAGAGAGAAATCTCCAGCATGAAACTTTGGAAACCACTTTTGATATGTTTGATCAGTCACAGGACCTTCACCATATACTGCACAAATCTTTTTTGGCATTCCAGTTGCGTTTTACCTTTTTGAAATACTAAGGCATAATATGCCGAAAATTTTGCTTATTTTTTTCCATCTTCAATATCAAAATGATTACACAAAAATTCACCAATTTTAATAAGTTTTTTTAAATGCACACTGATATGACAGTTGTCACAATACAATCTAACAAAATTGTTTTGAATAAGGTTAAAGACAACTAAGCGCTATAAGAGTCATCTTAAGGGGAAAAATGAACTTTTTGGCCAACCCAATAGCATTTATATCCTCATTATAAGCCGAGTTCAGCTCCAGCCACTGTGGCTCAATTGGTTGAACATCATCCCACAAACCAAAAGGTCACTGGTTTGATGCCCAGTCAGAGCACATTTCTGGGTTGTGGGTTTGGTCCCAGGTTGGGGCAAGTACAAAAGGCAACCAGTCCATGTTTCTCTCTCACATTAATGTTTCTTACCCTCTCTTTCTCCCTTCCTTCCCCTCTCTCTAAAAAAAGTTAAAAAATAAATTAAAAATGCAAATTAAAAAAAGATAAGCCACACCCCCTGGTTTCACACTTCCGTAGCACTTTGCATGTTTCCTTTTTAGAAACTATATACATACAATGCTTATTTGAATACTGACTCTGAGTGAAAATAAGGCAGGACCTGCACCTTTTGTTCACCATTTATTCCTAACCCCTGGGTGTCATTGGTCCTTATCAGCTATTATCATTTCCTATGAACTCCAAGCACACTAGTCACACAAGGCTAGTCAGTCCACACCATGCTGAAGGTTAAGGACATTCACAAGGCCCCACCAGGCTAAGGACCTGGAGTGGCTTCTGTGTTTTGCACTTCAAAAAAGGATTAGGATATACATGAGACCACCCCACAAATGGCAGGAGGAAAACAACTTCTAGGTTAACTAATACAGAGGAAAATATCTACCGTACCTGTTGAAGACCTTAACAATCTAACTTCTTGTGTTGCACCCTCATACATATTGGTACAACCGGCTGAGAAGGTTAACTATTTCATGTTCACTCTGCCAGGACTATCTGTGCCCCCAAAGCAATAGCGTACAGAGCACAGCAGTCCATTCTATTTATTCTTCAATTCAGAAGCATTTATTGAATGTCAATTTTGGGCTAACGCACTAAGTACTGTGAGGGACAGGAGATGGACAATAAGAGCTATCGTTTATGGACGCTCTACCATGTTCCAAGACTGAGAATTAGAAGCTGCAATTTACAAACATTTTAAGTAAATTGGCATTTTATGGAGATGTGAAAACTTAACAAACAATAATATAAAAACCAAAGGGAGTAAGCAGACCTTTATAATATACATTATTCCAGATCCTTGACATTGTCCACAATAAAGGCACTTGAGAACTTTTTGAGGTCTCAGAGTTCCAATTAAAATCTACTCTTCCAGGGTTCTTAATTATTCACAAGGACATGAAACTAATTAACGGCTCCCAATGGCCAAATACGTTCTATTAAGCTCCCTATTAGAAAAACCCAGAGTTCTTATTCTAATAATTGGTTATTTGGAAGATATTTTTAGCTGGCTGTACATTTTGCTGGCTCCAAAAGTGAATTTTTCCAACCTGGTTATCTTGTGGTGAAAACCATCCAATCACCATCTATCTAACAATTATTCATGTGAGCACCATGTGCTAAGAATTGTGGATCTAAAAGTGATAGGCATAGCCCCTGCCTTCAAAGTTAGGTTCATGGGAAGACTCATGAGATAAAGAGGTGCCAAGCAGAAAGTGGGGCACAAAGGAGCTCGGGTTTAGCCCTGCCTGTCAACAGAAGGGCAGATGTCAGTGATGACTTCATTAAGAAAGTGGCATTTAAAAAACAAAAAAGAAAGTGGCATTTAATCCAGCAGATGAAAGGTGAAGGAGGAGCAGAGATAAAGGCACAAAGGCATAAACAATATAGAAGGCTGGGCAAATGGCAAGACCAGGCCTAGATTTATCCCATAGTTAAGCAATAAAGAACCATAAAAAGATTTTAAAGAATAAATTAGTTTTAAAAACTTGCACACAGATGTTCATAGCAGCACTGCTGACAATAGGCAAGGGTGGAAATGATTCAAAAGTCCATCGATTAATAAATGGATAAATAAAATGTGGTATATCTATACAATGAATAGATCTTTATTCAGCCATAATAAGGAATGATGTTCTCGCGCATGCCACAATATGGGTGAACCTCGAAAACATTGTGCTAAATGAAAAAGACAGGCACAAAAGATCACATATAGTATATGCCCATTTATATGATCTACATTCAGAATAGGCGAATCCATAGACACAGAAAGCAAATTAGTGGTTGCTGAGGGATGGCGATGGGGGCAAGGACAGGAATAACTGCTTTATGGTTAATGGCTTTTCCTGTGGGTTGGTGGGCATATTTTGGAACCAGATAGTGGTGATGGCTGCACAACAGTGCTAATGTAATAAACGACACTAAATTGTATACTTTCGAATTTTATGTTAAGTTATAAAAATAAAACAAGACAAGCAAATGAAAAAGTGATAAAGTGAAAGGTAAAAATTCTTCTCCACATCGCCAACACTTAAGTATTATTTAGGTTTTTAGTTTTAACATGGCCTTCCAGAAATGTGTTTTAAATGTATATAGAGGGGGCTGAATGGTCATACCATGTATTTTTCTGTCAGTTTAAGTTGTTTGGGAACCTCAGGATTTTAAAATTCCTACATCATATGTAAGCCTAGATGAACTCACTTTACCTTGTAATCATTTTAGCTTTCAAAGATTTTTTTTTTGAACTCGTGAATCAATAGCTTGTCAACAAGTGAGGATTTTCAAGTAGGTGAGGTTTACTGAGGACGGTTCACTGTCAAAATAGCTTTTAGAAATGACTAACAGATGGAGAAGAGAAAGAGCATTGTGTCTGTAGAGACAGGTCCCGCCCAGGGGAAGCCAGCCTCAACGGGGCTGTGCCAGGAAGGCTCGACAGGTATTGGCTGGGAAATGGCTGAGGTAACAGTGCATAAATCACTAATTCATGGGAAAAATTAGCTTTTCACATGCAGAGGCACCAGTTTCAACAGTCAAAAGGGTTTGAAAAACAGATCTCAATGGAGGATGGGGTCAGTGAGGGAATGGGGGGAAAAGGGGTAAAAATGGGACAACTGTAATAACATAAACAATAAAACATTAAAAAAAGAAATCAAGATCATACAGATTTTGATGTCAATAAAGATGCTGTGAAAGTTAAAAAAAGAAGTTAAATTTAAGTTAAAGTAATTTATCCTTTATAGTGAATAAGTTAATGTGATAAACAATCAACTAAATGATCCTTTAACAAAAGAAAAGGTTGCAGCTTTTAAG
>VMDR010014761.1:0-23116 GCA_007922815.1 Macrotus californicus | reverse complement strand
AAATCATTTTCAGCTTAGCTTTCTCTGTTCGGTCAAACTATCAATTGGATATGAGGGTAGAATAAAGAAGTTCTAAGACACAGAAGTTCTAAGACATTTTATGTCTATGCGTTCTTTGATAGAAAGCTCTGGAGGATGAACTTGCACAAAACAAGGGCGGGAATCAATGAAGAGAAAGTGTACAGGCTGCAGGAAACAGGAGATTCAATATAGGGGAGCAGAGAAAAGAAGTTTCCTGAAAACAGCTGTTCGGCAGGCCTCGCGAGCAGCCAGTCCAGATTGGAGAAAAAGAATGGAGATTTATGGGAGGGTTTTGGGAGAAACAAACAGAAACAATGAAGTATTTAGTATGTTTGAACATTTGGAAAAAATTGACAGTTGACAATTTGTTGGACTTGGAAAAAAATCAGTGATAGTCAATAGAAAACTAAACAAGTGAAACAAGTGATTATTATTAACTTCAGAAAGACATTTTTTATTTAAGTATAGACGCATAACCACATTACAGTACCTGGCTCCATGATGAAGAATATTTAGGTAGTCATAATGATGTTGTAAGCACTGACTACTGATTTAAATATGTATCGATGCATCGGGAGAGAAAAGTGTGTGTGTGGGCAGGGGTCAGGAGCATGGGGGGGAAGACAGCCCAATTTTCAATTATTATAATAAGTATTAAAATGATGGTCTTGGAAATTGACCAATCAAGAAATATCCATGTAAGTTTCATATTTATTTTTTTACTGTTATGCTATAATTTTTTATTATTAAATGTTTTTCAGTTACAGTTTACATAAAATATTATTTTCTATTAGTTTCAGGTGTATGGCCTGGTGGTTAGATGATTGTTCACTTTAGAGTGTTCCCCTGGTATTTTCGGTTCCCAGCTGGCACCACACGTAGTTATTACAATGGCATTAAGAATATTTATTCTCTATGCTGTACTTTTACATCCCTGTCACTCTTTTGTGACTACCCATCTGTACTTCTCCATCCTTTCACCTTTTCCACCCAGTCTCCCAACCCCTCTGCCTTCTGGCATCCATCAGTCTATTCTCTGTATGTTAAATGTCATATTTAGACCAGAACAAACTACTTAAAGAGTTGGAACAATAGCTTATAAGGTGTGGGACTGGAGCAAATGTTGGCAATTTTCTTTTTCTGTTAAGGGCTAGAAAGCAAATATCTTAGGTTTTGTGGGCCATATGCTTTTTTGTCGTGGTAGGGTGAAAGCAGTTGTGACAATTCATGAATGACTGGACATGGCTGTGTTCCAGTAGTGATTTACAGAAACATATGGTGTTCTGAATGTGGCCTGTGGGCCGTGGTTTGCCAACCTCTTGACTGTAAGGCAAAGGGAAGTGGGACAAGGATATTTTTCCCTTCCTAACTCAAGCTCATTTTTGGACATCCCGTCCTTTTTCCCCTTACATATAGAGTAATTTCACCTTGTCTCTCACATTCTCACATCAGTCCTTTTCCCTTTTGACTGCTGAGATCAGAGATTACACTCTTGCCCGGATGAATGCACTGATCTCTTAACCCCAATATTTGGCCCCTACAGTGTGCATTCAGTTAAATATTTATTTGTAAAGAGTTTGTGCTGTAGATTATTTGAACGACTTAGTGTTCTCCAAATGCTGACCCAGATTTCTTTCTTCTTGTTTTGTGCCATTTCCCTGGAATTGTTCTCCTTCCTTAACATCTCAGCTCTTCAGTAGTGTGTGTATCTTTCCAAGTTCTACTGAAACAACTGCCTCTAAAGTTTCCCTCCACTATCCTCCAAATCCCCATTCAACCAGCCAACCAGAGACAATTTTTCCCTCCTTTGGGGTCAGTCAGTCCTGAATTTTGAATCTGTGCCCTACCCCATACTTGCTACTTGACCTGAAATAATGTTTTCAGTTTAGCTGAACATTTGTTTTTCTCATCTGTAAATACTTCATATGGCTCTTATAGGGTTAAAAGTATTAAATTAATATTGAATTCTCCCCTTCACTTTTAATACTTAGCATCGCTCAACCTCACATTGTAATCATTGGCGTACTTTGCTGATCCCTCACCCCTGAGTGATCTGAGCTCAGAGAGTGGCTTCCTTGTCTTAAATATGCTGAAGCAGTGCTCAGTAAGCATCAATTTGATTGACTTGAAATTAAAAAGGAAATACCTCATTGTTGATCCTTAGCTGAAGTTTTCTGATTTTATGATAAAATCACAGAAATTTCGTATTCTACAGTTTGTTCCCTTTGTTACATGATCTATTTTTATTAGTTCACTTATGTTTTCTCCCACGTTACAGTGTTGGAGAGATGAATACAGTGACTCGATTTTTCCTTTGATAGGGAACTAAGCCATATGTTTGTACTGAGTCAGCTACTCCAGGCTGTGAATTCTCAATCAGATGGTCAGCAGTGTTTAATTGAATTCCCAATACGTGCAAGGCTACACTGGGTGTTGTCACTCTAGGGAGGTGTAACCAACCATCTGGAAGAACTTTTTTAAAGAATTCAGAATATGAGAATATATCTCGTTGTATCTAAATTAAAATGATACTAATTTTGGCCAAGTAAATAGCTGGCATAAACGCTGTCTTTTGCTTCCTCTTCTTCTCTTTTATAGTTTTCTCTTCCAATCTCCAGGAAAAGACATTCTTCTTTTTTTGCCATGGCTAAGATGGTGTACTTTTTCCTTGATTTCTTTCCTTCCTAATTATTGGTAATATGTGTAATACAAGATGCTTAAAATGTTCTTCAAGGTCATCTTTTAGCTTTTGGATCCTTTTCTAACTTTGGATATGTGTATGTGAAAGGCAGAATCCTAAAATGCCCCCCAAAGATTTCCTCCTGTAATCCCCAGGACTGTGAATATGCTGGATGTTACTACCTTGGTTATGTTAGGTTATATAACAGAGGGATTTTTTTTGAGATGTAATTAAGGTTACTCATCAGCTGACCTTAAGATAATTATCTAGATTGGCCCAACACAGTCACAAGAGTTGTCTCCAGCTGGTAGTAAATGGGAAGCCAGAGAATCAAAACATGAGAAGGATCCATTGCGTTGTTGCTGGCTTGAAGGTAGAGGGCAGTACGAACAGGACCTGGAGAGCAGCCTCGAGGAGTTGACAGCAACCCCCAGCCAATAGCCAACATGGAATGGGACCTCAGTTCTGTAGCTGCAGGAAACTGCATTCTGCCAGCACCCGAATTAGCAAGGAAGTGGATTCTTCCCTAGTGCCTCCTGACAAGAGCCCAGCCTGGTGGACACCTGGATTTTGTCTTTGTGAGACCCTAAGCAGAGAACCTGGCTAAGCCCACGAGGACTTCTGGCCTGCAAAATGGATGTAACAAGTGTGTGGTAATTTGTTACACAGCAGTAGAAAACTAATGTGCATAGGTCTTTTTTATTGAGATGAGTTTCATTACCTGCCCCACTCGTTGTTGCCCTATTTCTTCTTTGCATTGTTAAACAAAATGATCTAAACTCACTATCTCAGTTTACATGTAACTCACTCCTTTCTGAATTTTGTGCCTCTGCCTCTCTAGTATCCAAAAATGACTTTCTGATGAACCAGCAACCTCTTCCTTAGCAAACCAAGGATTTCTCCATTCTCATTTTTTTTAATGTTTTCTGTTGCACTTGATTTTGATTTTCTGTCTTGAAATTATTTTATTTTTTTATAATACTGTCCGGTTCTTTTTTTCTCTTCTCTGCTTTTTTCACAAATTGTGCTGACCAGTATTGTAATTGAATTCAATAGCTATTGTAAGGAACCAAAGGAAGTGAATAAAGAAAGAAGGATTTGAAGAAAATAGTTGGGGCTGTTCAGTTTAATTTTCCTGGATATCTTTGTTAGCAAAGGGCCCTTCCTAAAGAGCTAGGTATTGCCTTTGGCCTGTGGATATTGTATGGGTGTTATATCAGATAACTATTTTCCACAACAATGCTTTCTAACAAACTAGCCCCAAACTAGTGGCTTAAAAACGTAGTCATTTATTATTTAAGCATCTACTGATTTAGGGTGGGCTCGGCAGGGTGGTTTGGGCTTGGTGGGTAGGTGGCTCCACTTCTCATTGCAGGATGTTACAGTACGGGCAGGCTGTGCTGGTAATGCACCTGGTATTTCTGTCCTCCTCGGTGGGGTGGCGTAGCCATGGCATGCTCTTTCCATGGCCATGACAGAGACGCAGGAGGGCAAGTGGAAACATGTCAGGGCGTTTTAAGGCCTGGCCTTGGCACTGGCACACACTGTCACCTCCACCTCATTTTATTAGTCAAAGCATGTCATGTGGCCAAAGCACAAACTCCAAAGGGTAGGGGGATATGCACTGCTGTGGACTGAATTGTGTCCCCTCACCCAAACTGTATGTTGAAGCTCTAACCTCCAATGTGATGGCATTTGGAGGTGGGGGACTTTGGGGGATAATTAGGTTTAAGTGAGGTCATGAAGGTAGGGCCCTCATGCTGGGATTAGCGCCCTTATAAGAGGAGGTACCAGAGGGTCCCTCTCTGTGTCTGCTGTGTGAGAACGCAATGAGAAAGTGGCCATCTGCAAGCCAGAAGGAGGCTCCTACCAGGATCCAACCATGCTGGCACCCTGTTCTTGGACTTCCAGCCTCCAGAACTGAGAAAATGCATTTCTTTGTTTAAGCTACCCAATCTATGGTATTTTGTTATGGTAGCCCAAGCCAATTTATACATACTTCATCGCATTAGGCGGAGGAACTGCAACGTTACATGTCTGATAGGGTCATTGACATAGGAAAAGACAGGGAATTGCTGCCTCTCACATTTAGAGATGTTCCTTTTTCCATTAAATCAAAGTCCCAGGTTTTATTCTGATAGGACCAACTTGGATTCTGTGTCCATTCCCAAATCAAACAAGCTGACAAGGCAGATGATGGTGTTTTGGGTTTTGAGGCTACCCAAGATCAACCCCAATAAATAGTAGTGGAATTGATTCTGTCCAAACTGCATGGCTGTTACACAAGAGGGAAGGGCTGGATCGGATGTTAGGGAGGCATTCTACCATGCACACTGTATTATTCCTTTTCCTCTGAGAGCTTAGACTAAGCTCCATGGGCTCAGGATTACATCTAACGTGTTCCCTAGTATATATTCTCCAGTTTTGAGTTCTTGATGGGCACTCAATAAATATTTATTGAATGAAGAAATCAAATATTTTTATGCATCTTTGTCTCTTTACCAACTCCTCTTTGTGTCTCTCTAGTTCTTTCCTGTTCAAAAAAAGTTGCTTTTATTTTTTTGTCCCCTTAATTCTTTCCTCCAACTAACGACATGTAAGTCAGTAATCTTTTCCTACCTAAAAAACCTTTCTCCTCCTTCTGAGATTTGCTTCAAACTACTATCCCATTATTTGCTTTTTCTTCACTGTCAGACTCCAAGAGAGAAGCTGGCTTTTGCTATCTCCATCACCTCATCACTCACTAATACCTTAACTCCTTGCAAACAGAATCTTCCCTTAACACTCTGCCACTCTCAAATGTCACTAGTACATTGCTTTTGTTCCCACAGCCAGTGGCCTTTTCTCAGTCCTAATTTTCCGTGATTTCTTTGCTGCAACTAATAATACTATTGATGGTCCATACCTCTGGAAACACTTCTTTGTCTTGATAATCCTTCTGCCTCTCTGATTGCTCTCTTCTATCTTGTCTTCTTTGATTTGCTGATCATTCTTCCTCTACCTTTTACCCTCTATCCCTTTAAATGTAGATAGTCTCCAAGGCTCTACCTCTACCATCCTACCTTATCTCTTCCAGCTCTTAATGTCAACTCTGATCTGTGCTAGGTTTCCCAAATTATAAGGCCCTACCCCTCTTCTGTTCTCCAGTCTTGAATTTGCTGCTGCCATTTGTACATGTTCACTTGGTTATTTTACCCAAAGCCAAAACTGTCCATATGCCCTGCCCACTTCCTTCTAATGTCTTTTGTTCCCTGACTGGTGTTATCATCCTCTTAGTCACCTAGACTGAAAACTGAAGTCTTTGATTTCTCCCTTTCTGCATTCATCATATCTGCCATCAACTTTCCCTACTGGGGTGCCTCAGAGAAAGTGTCTGCTTTTTGAGGGAAAGGTCTGTGGCTCATTTATCTTCCCTGTCTCTAGCTCCTAGTACAGTGTCTGGTAGATACCAAGCATAGTAGGTACTTAAAAGATGTTTGAATGGATGACTGATGGCCCTCTTGATATTATCTGTGTAATATCCCTGCGGTTATTACTTATTTATGTTTTACTTTTCATTCCCCTGCTTTTATTTTTAGTTCAGGTTCCTGTTATCTTTGGTCTGGGCTCCCGTAATTGTCACGTGATGGCCTTCACTGCCTCTGTTTTGGTAATCCACTGCATGTGCTGCTTTTGGACTCACTTGCTCAGCACAGCCCTGTTGGTACCGCTGCACTCCTTAAAACTGGTGTGACTCCTTGCTGCCAGCCAAATCAAGTGAAAATTCCTGAGTTTGATTTTCAAGCTCTTCTGTGGTTTGGCCCTAAATAATCTTTTGATCTCTAGGTTCCATTTTTCTTTATTTTCTAGGCAAATTGTTACTTTCCTGCCTTTCTTTGTTATTCATTTATTTAACAGATGTTTACTGAATGTTTACTATGTACTGGACATTTTGCTACGCACTGGAGAGACAGTTGAAAAAGTGAGTCTCAGCTCTCTCGGGACTTAAACTCTAGTTGGGGAGAGAAATGTTAAATGCATAATTACACATATAATTGTTTCATTGCAGTCACGAAGGCATACGCTGTTGCCCTTTTTCTGAAAGGAAGCCCACCATAATGCGACATATGCTAAGGCTGTCTTTGAAACGCAACCCAAATGCCCCTTCCTTGGTGATGTGTCTCCTCATCTCAGCTGGAAGTTACTCTTCAGGCTCTGGGTCAACCTCATCTGCGCCTCCTCACAACTCATCTCATGTTTTTGCTTTCTGTTATGCGCGAGTATTCTTTCTTTTACAAGCTACTCATTTTTTATTTATTTTTAAAAGATTTTATTTATTTATTTTTAGAGAGAGAGGAAGGGTGGGAGAAAGAGAGTGACAAAAACAGCACGCCCCCAGCTGGGGACTTGGCTTGCGACCCAGGCATGTACCCTGACTGGGAATCGAACCGGTGACCGTTTGGTTCCCAGGTTGGCACTCAGTTCACTGAGCCACGCCAACAGGGGCTCTTACAAGCTATTTAAATTGTTACTGTGGAATATGAATTCAAGCTTGCAAGTCAGTCTTGAATTTCTCAATATATTTCTCAGTGCACATTGGCTACATTAAGTAAGTCGTATTGTGGGTCAATCTTCTTAAGTTTTATCCTAAGTAACACTTTTTAAATGAATTATTAAACTTATTTGGGACATATCTAATAGTATTAGAAAAGTTAGATTTCAACCAAGTTTGTTCATAGTCACGTTATAACTTTAGTCTAATTACTGAATTTTAAGTGAATAATTTTTAAAGTTTCTTTTACTTACTACATTATCTCATTTAATCAGGCCTATCAGGTAGAGCCGGGAGTCTATAAATGCAGATTGCTGGAGTGGGGAAGGCAGAAGAATACAATCTAAATGTAAAATGTAAAAAGAAAATCTGAATAGTCTTCACAGAGACAGAGTTCTTGGTTTATCAATTTGGCCCATTTCTCTGCTAGCTTTTCCTCCTTCTGCATTTTAATAACCCAAGTCTAACTTTAGTTTCTATACGGTATCCTGCTGATTTTATCATATGGAATCAGGGAGAGTTCATACATTTATTTAGTGATATTAACAATAATTGTGGCAACCAGTGTGATTTAAATCATTATGCTTTAGTGGTTATGCAACTCCAACTGTTCCTTTCCTTCGCTCTTTGGATTTTGTAACAGAAGGTATCAGATAATGAGAGGCATTGTTTGCCTGTGTTGGAGGGCATGTTTTCTGCCTGGAATTAACTCCCGCCAGGCTGGGTCTCACAGTGTTGCTCTCTTTACCTCTCTGTGATGACCACTCACCTAACCTAACTGCATAGATAGACCCATACAGTTCCCGTGGCTTTATTCTTTTATATAACTCCAGGGTATTGACTTGAAGTGTTGAGTCTCAAATAATTAAGGGATAATTCTATTTTTAGGTCTGTTTAAAAAGTTCAAGTCGATGATATTTCATATTCGATAAGGTAGTAACATACACGACAAAAGTACTATTCCTACAGGTCTATTCACTTTTAGCTTAACGTAAGTGTTTTAGCTATTTTGGGTACCAACTGAGGTGGGCACAGGAGCAGTCATTATCCGTCACCAATCCCTGTACACCTGCATCTCAGCTGTCTCGGTCTTTATTGTCACCAGAGGTCAGAGGAGGGCCAGTGGCAATGTTTTTTTGCTTTTACATGGGTTGTGGCACTTTTGCTCTCTGTATTATATCTGTGTCATTAGAACTTTTTCAGGACATTTAAACAATTTTTAACGAGGTATACCATATAGTGAAGTACAGAAATCTTGTATACAGCCTCAGTGAAGCCATATCAAGATAGAGAACATTTCTGACACCCAAGAAAGCTGCCTTATGCCCTTTCCCACTCGCTGGGGAACCCTAGAGTGGTAACTACTGTTGCGACTTCTATCTTCATAGTAGTTTGACTTAGTTTGTTTTCGAAGTTCATATGAATGGAGTGGAATCACTGAGGGTCAGTCAGCTGCAGTCAGATGTTGGCTGTGGCTGTGGTCCTCTGAAGGCTCAGCCAGGTTGGTTGATCCAGATGGCTCACTTGCATGGCTGTCCGCAGATGCCGGCAGGTGGGTGCTCAGCCAAGCTGCTGATTGGAGTGCTTACATGTGGTCTCTCTAATGTGACAATGTTAGAGTGCTTGGATTTCCTACATGGCCCCAGAATGAGCATCTCAAGGGACACAGAAGCTGTAGGGCCTTTTCTGACTTAGCCTCAAATCACACGCTGTCACCTCTGCTTCGTTCTCACGATTACAAGCGACTTACTGAAGCTGATTCAGATTCGAGGCAAGGGCACACAGCTTCTTCCTCTCGGTGGGAGGAGTGTAAAAGAATGGGCAGATGTGCTTCAAAACCCCCACAGTTACCATAATGTCCATTTATTGAATGATTGTAATGGGTCAGGTATTTTCATCCGCACTTTACATGAATTCCCTTATTTATTCCTCACTGCACTTTATGATTTTTTTTTTTACAATTTTATAACCATTTTGTAGATAAGGATGTAAAACTTGGAGAGGTTAAGTCACTTGCCCAGTTAAACAACTAATACGTGATAGAGTCTAGACTCACACTGAGTTCTCTGACCTCAGAGTCCACCGGCTTAACCATTGCTAAACTGGCAAATTATTTTAAGCAGAACAGAATTGTGTTTTAGAGGACTCATTGCCAGAAGCAGGGAGACTAATTAGGAAGCTATTACTATTGTCAGGTGCTTGTTTTATCTATTTTTACACAAGATAACAGAAGGAGTGAAAAAGTAGGAGAGGGAAGGGGTATGTATTATTAAATATTTGCAGAAAAAATATAACATTTTTAGGTCAGAGAGAATTTCTGTGGGTCTAAGGATTTTCAACAACTACTTGTTTTTGGTTCAAATTATGTACCTTAATGTTTTAGCTTGTTCACTCCAGGAGCCACACAGGTCCCTAGGTCTGCTGCATTCTAGTTTGTGCTTTTGGCAATTTAAAGGCCTAATAAAAGTTACCCAGTTTCTTCTCTTCTTTACCAAAGGCATATTTTGCAGCTACTTACTAGACTTGAGAAAGATTCGAGGTGTGGGATGCTCTGAGAGTCCCTGTAGCTCTTCGTAAACGAAGTTTTATGGAACGCACCCTCACCCAAGAATGTACACACTCTCTGAGGCTGCTTTAACACCAGGGTGTTGGCTAGTGCTCACAGAGATCGTGTGGCCCTCTAAGCCTTCCATACTTACTGTGTGACACTTCGCAGGAAAAGTCTGTAGTCCCTGTTCTCCGTGACGTGAGACCTGTTCAGGTTACTCTGTTGAATGTGTGAGATGCTGACTTAGGGCACTGTCGTGGGGCAGACTGGGCATGAGTGTCACTGTCTGTCGTAGTAGCGGGGATCATTGGTGAAGTCAATTGTCAGTGCGTATCTCAGGTCTAAGAAAAACAGAGGTTCGGAGGCCTCGAAAAGGGTCCAGAAAATACGGTAGAACAACCATTTCAGGATGAGGCCAGTTACTCTGCTTGGTTTGTACTGTGGGCTGGATGGTCCCGAGGCTGGGTCACCAGGTTATCACTGATAAAGGGAACTAGCAGGTAAGTGACCAGTCTGTGACTCTTGCCCCTCACTGAGGCAAGAATAGGTATCTGTAGGTTATCCTTCATTTACTCTGCCTGTTTGTTTTTTTGTGTTTTGTCTGGAAAGCCTTAGAAATATTTTTATTTTGCTCTGTTTGGGGCCTCTGTGTGCTGGTTTTTAACATTGTTACATTTAGTGCCTCCTTGTATCTGGGAAATGTACTGGTTTACATTACTGTGCATTTCATTTGCTCTCTCGCCCTATTTGGGGCAGGGTTGTTTCAGCACAGCACTGACCCAGATGTTCACACACAGGGCGTGCGGGGAGATGCCCCGAGGCGCTGTGGGAGCGCAGACCAAGTTATGCTTTGCACATGCACCACGGGTCACGTCCTCAAGTTTTATTTGGAGAAAATGTATATTCTTTCCAATTATTTTGTTTTTATTTCCTGCAATTTTAGAACTGTGATGATGTATTTACTAGTATTCTAGGGATGATTTTCTCAGATAACCATGAATATTGTCAATGAAAATACTTCTTAACTATTAATGATTGGCAAAAAAAAAGCCTTTTTTATTATATGTAATTAAAAGAAATTAAAAGAACTCTTCAATATGCAATAAAAGTTCATTTTATTAGCTGCCTGTTTGATTAACTTTTCCTATGCATAGAAAAAATTACATGAAATAATGCAGTGAATATCCTTTTACAAAGAAAACTACATTACTCTAAGTGTACATTTAGTCACCTAATTTGTGTTTTACAAGTAACTGACTTTATTCTTTTAAGCGCGAGCATTAAGTAAGTACAGTGACAGCTGAATCCTTTTCCTACATCTCACTGTTGAAGAGTAAAAATAACTTGGGGTGGTGAACACACACTATAGTGTACAGATGATGGGTTGTGGAAGTGTGCACCTGAAACCTGTATAATTTTGTTAACCAGTGTCACCCCAAAAAATTCAATAAAAAGGAAAGAAATCTTAAAAATCACTCTCGTTACTGTTTGTTTTTAGTCACATTGATGATCCTGATAAAGTTGTGCTAATACATCCCTTCCACTCCTGGTTAAATATTTGTGCTGCAGTGGACCCGTGCTGGTGGGACGTTGGAGAGAATGATGGTGAGGACCTTCAGATGGTCCAATGTCACTCTGGTTCTTTATAATGAATGCATGTCCCCAAACGGGTTCCAATTGCCATTTAAGAAAAGACTTTTTTGTTTTTTTTAAAAGGGTAGCTATGTGAGGTGATGAATATGTTTATTAACACAATTGTGGGAATTCTTTGAAAATGTATACACACATCAAATTATCAAGCTTTATCATATACACATCAAATTATCATGAGTACCCTTTAAACATATTATAATTTTGTTTGTCAGTTATACCTCAATAAAGCTGAAACAAAAATGGTGGCTTTGGATGTGAAAGAAGACAGCTGTATTTTACTAGGAGGCATGTGTTTTTTCTTTCTTTGAGTAAGTGGGAATGAGGTGTCCTCTGTACCTTAAGCTTGGCATCTCTACCAGCCTCTGTGGATTTTTCATTCATACTTAATAGGTGTGATGGCTTATTCTAACCATTTAGTCAGCAAATAAAAGCTACTTTCTCTCTCAGAATAAGCAGCCGATCTTTGGTTTTTGATCTGTTAATCAGTCAACCAGTCTGGCCCTTCTAGCAATACTGGAGACAAATTGGAGCTTAAGTCTTACAAGAGTGTGAGCGTGTGACTGGTTCTGGTGTGTTGGGTAGGGTTTCATGACAGCGGTGATCTGGTGTTGAGAATATGTAAGTTTACCTCTTAGGATATGTGAGCATGTTAACATAAACTTAGTGTTAAAAGAATCATTTATTGTCTCACAGTTTGGGGGACAGCTTCCCTGAGTCCTCTGCTGAAGGTCTCACAGAACCTCAGTCAGGGTTTTTTCTGGAACACAGCTCTCAGCTGAGGTTTGTTTGACTGGGAAAGGGGCTGTTTCCAAACTTACTTAGGTTGTTGGCAGAATTCAGTTCCTTGTGGTTGCAGGACTAGAAGGTTCCAGTTTCCTGTTGGCTGTCCGCTGGGGCCAGCATCAGCTCCTAGAAGCCTCTTGCAGTGAACTTGAAAGAGGACCCCACACTGCAGATGAAACCACACCCTGGCAGACACTGATTTCAGACTAGTGACACCCTGAGCAGAGGACCTAGCTCACCCAGACTCCTGAGCATCCAAGCCGTGAGATGATGAATTTGTGTTGATTTAAGCTGCCAACTGTATGGTAATTTGCTATGCTGCTGTAGAAAAAGAATATGGCATCTTATATGTAGCCTAAGCTTCTACATTAACACTGTCCTATCCCTTCCCAACTTCATATCTATACTCAGTTATTCTCTTTCCTGGAGTGGTTTCTGTTATATGTCTGTGCTAGACATCATTTACGGCCCATCCCATGTGCTGTCTCCTTGTCACTAGGTTCCCTATTTCCATGGATAAATATTATCTCTCTATCCTCTGAAACTCCAGTATACTTTGTATCTCTTTCATGTAACTTACATATTTTCCTTGCATAAGAATTATTTGTATTCATGGTTTATACTTTTTATTTTAAATTTATTTATGGATTTGAGTGGGAAATATATATTCAAATATTCCAAATGTGGGAAAGAATATATAATGGAAAATAAATATTCTTAGCCCAGTTTACCAGCCCCCTACTCCTCTGGTCCAGAGACAACCATTATTTTCAATTTTTCACATATCTGTCTATAGAAAGTCTATAAATAGGCAAATGTATATGTATATGCCTCCTCTCACTTTTATATACAAAACTAACATAGTGTTTATGCTTTCTTCTTCATTATAAGATGTGAAGAATCCATGCCTTTTTCCTTCTTGTATTAATATTCCAAGGTACTATCTAAGTATTTAAGATCTACTGAGTTAAATCTTTTCCATCAAACATTTCATTGATGTTACTTACATTAGTCTAACCTTGACAGACACTTGGATTAACACGCTTTTCTTAATTTGGACTCCAAACCTTTCTGAACATTTCACTGTTTAGGGTGAATGCTATGTATTAGAAAGTGCTGAAGGCTCAGAACTATAACACATGCCTTTAGGATTAGAACTACATGGACAGATATTTATGAAGTGGATATTGATTTTAGCAGGTGTACCCTTTCTATAATCACTTGTCCCTCTGCCATTCTCTTGCCAGAGTGGTTACAGTGTGAGGGGTCTCAACAGGGATAGGATTGGGAACATTGCAATAAGATAAGAGGTTTATAAACAAATTTGTGAGCCCTGGCTGGTGTGGCTCAGTTGGTTGGAGCATCAGCCTGAGCACCAAAAGGTTGCAGGTTCAATCCCTAGCCAGGGAGCCTATGAAAGGCAACCAGTCAGTGTTTCTCTCTCTCTCCCGACTCCCCTTCCTCTCTCTATAAAAGCAATGAAAAAATGTCCTCAGGAGAGGATTAAAAAAAAGAATTTGTGAAAAAGTAGTTCTTTGAACTGAACCAGAAATATTACATTTATTTCCTGTTTCCAAGATGCTGTTGGGCAAATGAAGCTCATAACATTTCCTAAGATTCTATAAAGCTAAAACACTAGAAAACCTAACCTTTCTGATCTGTGAGTATGATTCTGGGCGTTATATTTTGTTAAAGCTTTTACTAATGTGTTTACCTCACAGCACCTAGTCATTTTAAGAGCCTTATTAAAAGTATTGACGACTTCCCAGCTTGCTTTCCCTCTCTTACTCATTCTGAGAGTATTGGATTCCCTTTCCTAATTGGTGAAATTAGAACAAGTGAAAAAAAGAAAAAGAAAAACATTACCTGGAACTCTGATCCTTGGAGGGTACAAACCCCTCGTGAGCAGGTTCTTATCAAGTTTGTTTTTGACGTGTATGTGTGTGTTTGCTTCTTCTTTCTTTTATGTTCTCATTATTCACAGTTGCACTGTTTGACACATCATTCAGGAAAATATATGGAGGTAATAAGATCAGAGGAATCAGCCGTTAAACCACTGTTAGCAACTTTAGAAAACAGTAGATAGTTAGAAATGAATTTGAGTACCAAAGATTGTGTGTTTATCTCTGAATTTTAGTTATCTAAGACACCATCTTTCCCATTTCATAAGATCCATTGATCTTGTTGAAGAGGAAATTCAGGACTAGAGTTTATTCTTCATACGACTTGTATATTAATAACCATTTTATGATTAAATGCTTTCTCTGCAACAGGAATTCTGTGATCTATAAGAAGATAATTTCAACTTTCAACCAACTCATTAAGAAAAACAATTAATTAATTTTTAGTTTAAAGAACAGAAATTTATTTTCTCAACAGTTCTAGAGGCTGGAAGTCCAAGGTCAAGGTGTCAGTAGGTTTGGTTTCCTTAGAGGCCTCTCTCCTTGGCTTATAGATGGCTGCCTTTTCCTCCTCCTTCACATAATCTTCCTTCTGAGAAAACAATGAGTTTAAAACTTTAAGTACCAAGAAAATATTTATTGATGACCTCATTTTGTAAATATGTATGTTTTTTGAAAGATTCAGTGATCGTAGAATTTGTATAGTACTTTAAGTTATAGTATTATTTTTATATAGTATTTTTAATGGGATCTCATAGTGTTCATTAGAGAGAATGGAGCTCATATGGTTTCTAACTGTGCTTAATAATTTGGTAAGTCCTTTATATGTAAATGTAAGCAAACAGAGATTCTTCTTGGGAAACCTTTGCATTTTAAGTAACTCCAATGTTGATGATATTTTAGGGCAAATATTGAACCCATTTAAATTTTTGAGCAATATCACTTTATGGAAAACACTGAAAAACACTTGAAGTTAGTTTGATTCTGTTTAGTTCAATTACATAAACTTCCATAATGATTTGCACACACTGGGGATTTACTGTGTTTCCTCTGGTTGCAATGGACTGGAACCTAATTCAAACCAGCTTAAGCCAAAAGGGAATTTCCTGACGGTCGTAACTGAGACAGAGAGAGCAGGGGAGGCTGAGCTCCAGGAGGGGAGGGAACAAGGGAATTGGGTATCACCAGCAGGTCTCTTTGTTTTTGCTGCTAACCCTCCCCTCCTGGAGCTCAGCCTCCCCTGCTCTCTCTGTCTCGCTTCACTCTCTTAGGCCTGGTTCCTACACATGGCTGTGGGCACAAAGGGACTTTAATAAATGCTCTTTTAGTTTCTAAGTTAAAAAAAAATCTCATATACATGTATGACCTCTCACTGGCCCGGCTTGCATCAGATGTTTCTGCTTTCCCCTTGGCCAAACAACTGTGATCTGGAGATTAGGCAGGATTTTCAAGAAGATGCCAGTTTATATTTCAACTACATAATTGCAGAGGTGGGATGGGAGGAAGGGGAAATGCAAAGGTGAGGGGGGCAACAAATACAGTACCTTCAAAATGGAGCATGTGTAGCTCTTTAGGAGGGATTTTAGCAGGAGTCAATAGGCGATCATTTGGGATGTATATTAATTGAGGTTCTCCCGAGAAACAGAGCCAATGGGAAGATATACATCTATGTGTCCATATGAGGTTATAAATTTAAAAAATACATCTACTGAGTTAAGCAGCTAAAAATCTACTCAAATGTTAGATGTACCTGGGGAGTATTTTCATATCTGAAAAATGAAGCTTGCCTTAAAACCAGCTCTATTACGGGAAGAAAGGGGTGCCTATTAAGTGACAGTTTTGTATTTTAACTTTCTATTAAGTTTTCAGAGACAAATATTTTGTTTTATTGTACTTAGTGAGTAAATCAGTTGTTTGAAATCATTGACCTTTTTTTCTCAATGGGCTGATCAGCCTGACCTCTTGAGGACTCTCTTTTGCAAAACTTAACCTTGATTCATCAGGCACAGGAGAAATGTTTATAGGGTCCAGCTCTAATATCACAGCGTAGGATGAAGAAGGGTGGATTTGGAGCTGAGAGTCAATAAACTGATAACATCATACCCCAGCACCAGTATTAATTGCAGTTTTTTGGCTTGAGATTCCTAGACCATGTAGGTAGTGTACATTTAAAGCTAAAAGATTTGAGGGAAGGTCTTAGTTAGGAATTCTTGGAGATCTACTGGTGGGTACTTGGACTGCTTCCAAGTCTTGGCTATTATAAATAATGCTTCAATGAACATAGGGGTGTGTATATTCTTTTGAAATAGTATTTCGATTTTTTTCAGATAAATTCCCAGGAGTGGAATTGCTGGGTCATAAAGCTGTTCCTTTTAGATGAGTGGATAGAAAAAGCTGTGGTACATTTACGCAATGGAAAAAAGTATAGAATATATCTCGTTGTATCTAAATTAAAATGATACTAATTTTGGCCAAGTAAATAGCTGGCATAAACGCTGTCTTTTGCTACCCGGCCATAAAAAAGAAGGGACTCTTACCTTTTGAGACAGCATGGGTGGACCTGGAGAGCATTATGCTAAGTGAAATAAGCCAGTCAGAGAAAGACAAATACCATATGATGTCACTCATATGTGGAATCTAATGAACAAAATGAACTAATAAGGAAAATAGAGACTCACAGATAGAGAGCAGGATGACAGCTGTCAGGTTGTGGGGTGGGTGTTGGAGGACTGGGTTGGGGGCAGTCAAGGGATTGAGCAAAAAAGAAAAAAGAAGAGAAAACTCACGGACAAAGGCAACGGTGTGGTGATTGCCGGGGGTTGGGGGGGGCGGGGAATGGGTGGTGAGGTGGAAGAAGGTAAAGGGGGTAAACGGTGATGGAAGGAGACTTGACTTGGAGTGGTGAACTCACAATACAGTGTACAGATGATGTGTTGTGGAACTGTACACCTGAAACCTGTATAATTTTGTTAACCAGTGTTATCCCAACAAATTCAGTAAAAAGAAAAAAAATGAATTCTCAGAGAAATGTTTTCATATTTCCAGGCAAGTTTTTTTTCCATCTTCTTGTATGCCAGTGGTCCCTAATCAGGTAGTCTTTTGAGGGTACCAGCTTTCTATAGAGACTTGGATCTCATCTGTGTATATCAAAGGCTATCAACACCCAAGCTCACTGGTTACCTCGCTGTAAAACCTCCCACGGTGACGACAGGTAAGCTCCCAAGGTGACTGCTCTGCTTAGCGATTATATCTTTGTTTTTGGTCCCCAGGGGTTTCAGTTACATTCTTGTGAGCTCCTAGCTCCAGTTTTCTGTCCACACAGGGCATCATTTCTTTTCTCTGTCCTCTTTCTGCATCGGTATATGTCTTCCTACAGCTGTGCTCCCTCTTCCTGTCATGGCCCTCAGTGGTATTTATTCTGGGTGCTGAGGAAAAACAAGCCAACCAGAAAAACCAAAAACCAAAAAAACGAATCCCATGTTCTCACAGAGCTTATGTTTTAGAAAGAGGAAAGAAAAATAATAAATATATACCACATCAGGTGAGATAGGTCCTATGAGGAAGAATGAGCAGGGATAATGAAATAAGGCAGTGAGGTGTGTTCCACACGGAGTGGCCAGATCAGGCCTCACTGGTAGAGTGTTTGGTAGGATAACGTCAGAGATCGCAGGTGTTAAGGGTACATTTGGACAAAGAGCAGCTCATCCCGGTGTCCCAAGTAGTGTGAACTCATAAGCTGAGTTTAGAAACTGGATATTGCTGCAATGTCTCAAAGATTCATGCAAGGTTAAATAGATAATGGGGAAACATCCTGAGGACAATTCCTTGAGTACCATCAGTCTTTCCTATTTCCTATTATAAATGCTGCTCGTGTTGAATAATGAATGAATCTATAAGATAATACACCACGCAGTGCCTCTGACACGCATTATAAACTCATCTTTTTCTGGTGTCTGTTGCTCTGCCTGCCTCCGCTGACTCTGTGAATGGCCACTGCTGTCCGTCTTGTCGCTCATGCCACTTGTTTGCTCTCCCTTCATTCCGTGGGCGCCTAAGTGCCTGCCTGTGCGTGGCAGGGAGAATCAGGGCAGGAAAGAGGGCGAGCTAAGTGAACCCTTACTCTGGGTAAGAGGGTGGCAAAAACCCAGTGGTTGAAGTGAATATTTTAATGCAATATTTTAAAAAGAAGGTACACAAAAATATCTATGGCGAATGCAGTATCAAACTCCTAAGTGAAGGGAGATTCAGGCTTGCACTGGCATGAACCCGAACATGAGTGCTAATTGTCCTCCCCTTAGGCCTGTCCCTGCTGGTGATAGGTGGGGCATAAGGCACGATGTCTGCCCACCATGAGTTTTACCAGGAGAGGGAGAGAGGCCTGTGAATAAATAAGCACAAAAGTAGAAGTCCACTAAGGTACAAATGAGATAGGGGTTCAAAAGAGGTGTTTCTACTTAGAGGGCATAGGGATTGGGAAAGAACCCGAGTCATCCTAGGTGTCTCTTTTTTCCCTGCTTTGACCAAGTGTTAACCTCCTTCCAAAATCCTTCTTGCATCCCTTCTTAGTCTCTGTCCCCATAATTACTGCCATTTTCTTAGCTCTTTTTTCTTCTCCTGGATTACCCCTAACTGGCCTAATGTCAGAAAGGCTTTGCTAAGACACAGACCTGACCCTCTCCTATTTATAATTCTTTAATAATTACAAAAGCCTTGCATCTAAAATGTTTAACGACCCTACCTCTGCCTCGATCTGGGCATTCTCCCATGAGTTTAGACTTCCCAAACTTTGTGTGGCTCTCCAAATGGCTTTGCATATGCCACCTTCTCTTTCTCCCCCAGCTAACTCCTATTCATGCATTAGTGCTCAGAACAGACATTGCTTCCCAGGGCTATGGTTTCCATGCCTGTGTCTTTGGTGCATAACACATACAGGCAGTTAATGTATCTAAAATAGCTCGATTGGCCTTGGCGGGAGAAAGTACTTGTCCTCCATCCCTGCTACCACGGCCATTCTGTTCCCAGGGTCATTGTGTAAGTATTGAAATGGCCAGGGACAGGGGCTGGCTGACATTCATTGGGTGAGTCAGCTTTTCTACCTGGCTCAGTGCTGCTTCTGCTATAAATGCTCTGTCGGGTATTTACACTGTGTGTCCACTTCTATAGTCATCCATATGCCTTTTTCTTTAGAGCCCCTTGTGCCTGACCATCCATTACTGCTTGTTACAGGCCCCTGATCAATTGGCAGAGCCATTAGCCACTGCCCAAGAACTCATATATATCCTTACCTCAAACCACTTCTCTCATACAAATTTGATGAAGCTCTGCCCGATGGTAGATATCCTTTCCCTGCTGCCCTTTAGAACAGTGCTCCTCACACTGACCCGTGAAGGACTTTTTTGTTCTCAGTTCATTACAACTGATCCTTTTGTGAAATATGAAATCTCATGCTCAGTTTTGGCAACAGTGTCAAACTGTTTCCAAATGCGTACTCTCACTTTTTATGCTTGTTTTCATGTCTTGTTGTGCAATGATTGAAAAACAAGCCAGTTTGTGAACTCACTGTAGTCTGTGGACTGCCTTTCGAGTAATAATGCATCAGCTCGCTCCCGCGTGGGGCTACGGTTTCCATCCTGCACCAACGTGCTGAGCTGACCACCCCCCGTGAGCTACAAGGTATTGGCAGGAGCCACTCTTGGAGAGTTGCACAAATGTATGTTTGTTGTTTCACCTGGCTGCAATGTTTCCTCTGTGTGTTATCTGGGCCAGGGGACAGGGGAAGCTATATCAGAGGCTTCCACTGTCCCTTTCTGTCACCATGACCCTTCTTTCACAGGACAGAAAACCAGGTTTTTGTTCTGGATGCTGCTAAGTATATCCGTCTCAATTATTTACTCATGGGCAAGGTCCATGCCCAGATGCCGAGTCTGTAAGACACACTGGGCCAGGACTCCATAGGCTTCCACTCTGCCTGGGAGGCCATAAAGGTACTTTGGGTACCAATGTCAGCTTAGATTCAATATCTGACAGTCCCTGAAGGGTCAGGTATTATTCTCTCACCAGTGTTGATTTACTTGGTTGAATGGCCACACATTCCCTTGGAGAAGGACTGGAGAAACGTTGACTTTCTTGCTCAAGAGAACTCAGCCTGCCCTTCCATCAGTGGGTTCTGTGTCTCTGAACTGGCTTACATCTGGAAACTGCACACAAATCTCATACACTCCGGTTCTTGGTCTTTGTAGGCCACATAAGTCAAGAAAGAGCTCATTCACTGCTTGTTATGGGTTGAATTTTCTCCCCTCCCCAAATTCATACTTGAGGTACTAAAACCTAGTACTTCAGAATGTGAGCTTATTAGGAAATAAGGTCATTGCAGATATAATTAGTTAAGATGAAGCCATACTGGAGTAGGGTGGGCTCCTAATTCAGTATGATTGATGTTCTTATAAAAAGGAGAAATTTGGACACAAAAAACATACAGGGAGAATGATATGTGAAGATGAAGACATTGATCAGATGATGCTAAAGATTGTCAAGAAACCGTCAGAAGATAAGAGAGAAGCGTGGGACAGATTCTTGCAGCCTCAGAAGGAACCAGTCCTGCTTACACCTCGGTCTTGGACTTCTAGTCTCCAGAACTGTGAG
Organism: Macrotus californicus; assembly: GCA_007922815.1. Classification (NCBI taxonomy): domain Eukaryota; kingdom Metazoa; phylum Chordata; class Mammalia; order Chiroptera; family Phyllostomidae; genus Macrotus; species Macrotus californicus. The sequence goes on along the minus strand of VMDR010014761.1, from coordinate 2,357 downwards.
ACAATACATTCCTTTAGTCTCTCAGCCTGTGGTACTTTGTTATGGCAGCCCTAGTAAGCTAGTATTCTAACCCACCTCTTTCGCCTCTACAAAACACAATGGCTAATGATTTATTAGCCATTGCTACAGATATTTGCAGGTCCAAGTTCTCTGGTCGCTTTTCTGACCTCACTGCCTATTATAGCACATATATTCACCTTGTTTCTAACAGTTAAGTACAACCTCTGGAGCCTACTCTTTTGAAATACTGTTACCCCCATTGTCATCCCATCAGTGTTTCAGGACCTCCTGAAAGGTTTCTTGCTAGAAGTTAAATTCTGTGTCAGAAGACTGCCTCCATTTTGATGCACTTTCCTCTCTCCAGCATTCTTGCCCTTGCCTTAACACCCTCATAATCCACTTTGATATGTGTGCCCCCAATTCTTGATGAAATGTCAGAGGGGCTCAGCAGCTTTTTTTGATGCATAACTTGTTTCCTCCCATAGCAGGGACTGTACTTCACAACTGGAGCTGTTATGTGTAGAATTTGACCCTAGTTTTTGGTCTAGAGGCAATGAGGGGAGGCAGAGCAGATCTGGAAGAGGACATCTTCCTCAGGTACAGCCTTTGCAAAGTCTCCAGGCATCTGGGGGCTGCTCGTATTTATTAAAGGGAAGGGGATGGATCCTTCCAGCTCAGAGGGTCAGCAGAAACTGAGAGTTCACCTGCTCACGTACACCCACCCAAATATCGCCTTCCCATGTCTCAGTCCTACTCTCTCCCTATCAAAGCCCTAATTGCAGCATGGGAGACCTGCTGGGGCAGGGCATTCAGTTTTCTTTGAACTCAGCTACTCAGTTGAATTGTAGACCTGATTTTAAGTATTGCCTGCTCTCTGGGTACAAGAGATAAGGTTCGCTTAAATGCTGACATGGAGTTTCTCTGTTGTGCCCTAAATAGATGGCTTACCCAAGCCTGCCAGTTCCATACTTCAAAGCTCCAAGAGTAGTTAACCAATAGTAACTCCAAAATCTTTATAATTATGATTAGCCCCTATCTTTCAAGTAGAAGCTTGTATTTAACTCCTTCCTCCAGGACCAATTCCAGTCCACCTGAGGTAAAAGTTTTAGTGATTATACTGCTATTACACATTATGGGTTATCACTACTCGTTTATCATTAGGTATTGAATCATTCACTGCCCCTTAACCAGCAAGTGAGAAAATTCCTGCATCCTATTCTGAGGGTCTGTTTACTAGTACCACTTTTATTACAAACACTCTTCATTAGAGTTTTCTCCAAAAGCAGGCCCTGAAATAAGGATTTAGGTGCAGGTAGTATATTTGTGAGGTAATCTCAGGAGGCCTTGGTAAGAAATGGGGAAAGAGCTGTGGGTCCTTTCGGTGGGAAGCTGTCAGCGTATCTATGACTATGCAAAGCTGTGGCAAGGGAACAGAGATGAGTCAAGGGCATGAGGTGTGGGCATCGACAATCTCCTGTGTGGTCTAATACGTTGGAATGAAAAGTACAGATGTAAAGCAAGAGCATAGAAACCAGCACACAGTAAGCGCCCAGTAAATTTAGCTATTATTTTTATTAGTGCTTAATTGTAATACAGATAATTTTTATTTGTTTTGTTTGCTTTTGCACTAGGAGAGGATTCATTTCTGGATACCTTTAATTAGTGAACTCTCCTAATATATTTGAAATGTGATTTGATTTGTGAGTATTTGCAAACATTTCCAACTGTCCAAAATCCATCTATTTTGTGAAGTGAGGGAGTCCGTAAGTCCTGGCTCATGACTGAACTATAACAGTGAGGACGACTGCCCCATATTTAGTTTCGACATGCAGCATTTTGGTCCTACAGTGTAGTTATTTTGAAGCTAATCTCTTCATCCCAGCTTTTGTAATCTCTTTCACTTCTTGTTAACATGATGAAAGAAAATGAAAATTTCTGTTCTTTTCTATTCCAGAAGAAACTATGTTATTTATGGTCTCTTAGACCTCAGGAAAATCCTTACGTAAGGTGAAAATGGTAATTATAACTCTTTCTCAGAGGATATGTCTATTGTACTAGTGAAACAATGATATAAATTTAGAGCACAAAATATATCTTCTGTTTTTTAATTATCTTCTTTCTACTTCTGTTTGATTTCATCATGACATTATCATCAGCTAGATTGAGGAAATGAAATTAATTTGTCATTTTTTAAATAAATTTCTCAAAGAAGCACTTTAAGGTGTAGAGTATAAGGTACAGTATCAATAATTTTATAGTTGAAACTTTTCAGAAGGAGAGGCAAGTTAAGGAAACAATAGGTGTGGTAGGAGAAAAATGCTTGATAGAGGATTATAAAAAAATAGGGGTCACAGAAT
>VMDR010014760.1:0-23117 GCA_007922815.1 Macrotus californicus | reverse complement strand
ATAAAAAATATGAACAAAAAACTGACAACAAACTCACAACTATCAACAACCATATCTAAAAAAAACAAGCAAACAAGTGGAAGAGGAACAGATTCACAGAAATAGAGATCACATGGAAGGTTATCAGTGGAGAAAGGGAGGTGGGAAGGGGGAGAATGGGGAAAAGGTACAGGGAATAAGAAGCATAAATGGTAGGTACAGAATAGACAGGGGGAGCTTAAAAATAGTATGGAAAATGGAGAAGCCAAAGAACTTATATGTACGACCCATGGACATGAACTAAGGTGGGGGGATGATGGTGGGGGGATACAGGGAAGAGGGGAATAAAGGGTGGGAGGAATGGGACAACTCTAATAGCATAATCAGTAAAATATATTTTTAAAAAAACAATTCAGACACTGGATTTCTTCAAAATTAAAAACTTGTACTTTTGGAAAATCCCCAGGGCTCCTTTCCCTGGCAGGAGCTGAGCCTCTGCCTCGGCCCTCAGTGGGATGAGGCTGTGAGCCCAGGGAATCGTGCATGGTCAAGGGCAGCAGCGGAGGGCCAGAAAGACAGCGGGCATGTGTGGGCCGGTGTACAGGCTAATTAACCTTTAGCATGACACTCAACTTTCAGCTCCCTCATCTGTAAAATAGCTGCCCCTGGAAGTCACTGTGAGGAGCAAATAAAATATGAATGTAGATGCTCAAAAATTTTGACTTACTTTTACTTTTCTTTCCTCTCCTCAGAGAGGATATAGTCCAATTAAGGAGACACAAGGGATGAATGCGAGAGCACTAGAAACGTTTCTACTGAATAAATTACCCAGAGGGCAGCCCAGGAAGCCAGCTTGTGGCCCGGCTCTCAGCTGCTTCATGTCCTGAAGAAGCCCTAAGGCAGCCCGAAGGTCAGAACCTGGATGGTTAAGGGAGACACAGGTGACTTGCAGTCTCTCCAGGGTTGTTCATGGTTCTAGAAACCAAGAGTGAGAAATGCATAAAGAAGTAGCAAAAAGAGAATGAAGAGAGGAGGGGGTGTAGGAGAGAGTAGAAAGAAGGAAGCAAAAGCATATTGTCACACTGAGGCGGGAGGGGTGGGGGAAATAGAAAGATGACAATTGCAGAGGGTGAGGTGACTGCAAAGAAGAACCTCAAAAATAATAACTTGAACAGCTAATTGGTTCATCTCAAGCCTCAGTGCCCACCCACCAGCTGTGGCTGCCTGGAGTGTGTGGCACCGAGCGCTGGAGCTGTAAATCTCAACCCAGTCTCAGAGGCAAGAAGGGCTGCCATTGACTAGTAATGTCTGCCCAGGAGAGGAATTAGGAGTGGAGGCAGATGTGCCACACTTCTGCCGAATGGGCGCAGGAACGCTGTGACTATTAGGGGTTTATTCAGTTCAGGTGCAAACTGCCCTCCTGACTCAGCAACAAAGTCTTTGTTTAGTTTAAAAATTAATATTAAAATGACATATCAATTCTCATTCAATTACCTTTAGGTCAGGGAATTTTATATTTTAAAAAGTGTTTGATGCAGCCCCGGCTCAGCTGGTTGGAGCATCATCCAGTACACCCAAAGGATGTGGGTTCAATCCCCAGTCAGGGCGCACTTCGGTTGCGGGTTCAATCCTCAGTCGCGGTGCTTATAGAAGGCCCCCAATCAATACTTTTCTCTCACATCAATGTTTCTTTCTCTCTCTCCCTTCCTCTCTCTCTAAAATCCATAAGCATATCCTCAGGTGAAGACTTTTTTAAAAAAGTGTTCATTACAAAACAAATACAAGAAAAACCTTTGGCCTTGGAGGATAAATTATCCATTATATACATGTCAGGTATATGGAATACTTCGCCCTCCAAGCATGCTGGAAGATGAGGTGCTACAGCTCAGTGAGTGAAGAACTCAGGAGCTCATGAAAAGGTCTCAGGGGCAGGGAGTCTGGCAATTTTGACAGTGGCCAGGAGCATGGATTCATGGAGAGGAGAGAAGGAGCACATTTACCAGTTACATTTCACTTACACTACACATTCCAAGGGCAGGAGTCTCCTAGACAATTTCCATCCACTCAAACAGCATGGATTGAGCTTGTTTTCTGGCGTCTGAGCTAGACACTGGGAATAACCAAGGCTGGGAGTCTCCTGTCCTTCAGGAGCTCCCCCAGATAGGCCTGTTGGAAGGGGACTTCCCACCTGGTCAGCCTGTCCTGGGACTGGTATCCTAAGTGTAATGAATCCCATCGGTTGAGTGTCTGTAGAAGCACCTAGAACATGATCATGTCCCTCCCCTGATAATGCCTGTCAATGAGTGCCCATCACCACTTTATTATTGGAACAAAATCCCAGAGCTTGTCATAGCTGACAAGGCCTGGAGAATCTAGACTCTGCCCTCATTGCCCACCCAGTCTCTGCCTCGACTTCAGCTCCTGTCAAACTGGGCTTTTCCCAGATCCTCCAGCATTCCTGTCTGTCTCCCGCCTTTGGCACAGCCCGCTCCCCCAGCTCCTGCACATCTCCAGCGCATCCTCTCATCTCAGCTTCAGTGCGACTTTCTTAGGGAGGCTTCCTGTGAGCCCCTCCCCGCTCCATGCACACACTGTGTTTTCAGCTTCTTCTTTGTGTTTAGCACCATTATAATTAGGTATGTCGTTGTGTAATCATATGCCTAATTTCTATCTTCTCTCCCAAATGGAAGGCTTCATTAAAGTAGGGATGAGTGATAGCCTTAATACCCACACGGGCTGATGTTGAGAAGGCAAAGGATCTGTGGAGTGAATGACTAAGAGAATAAATAAAGTCTCCTTCATCAAGACTCTGGGGAGGCCACGGATGTGTCGGTTGAGCAGGACAGGACCTTCACTGCAAAGCAAGGCAGGAGCTGCCTGCAGGTCTGGCTCCGGTCTGTCTGCGTTCAACGAAGAGCTGCGGAGTCCAGTGCAGACTTGGCCAGACTGTTCTTGTTCGAGGATGATAGGGAACCATCGGTCCCTCGACTTCGCACAGGTCCCGATTTCCCTCCTCTCATCTTCCCACACTCAGTTATCAGTTTCTTCACCTTCCTCCCTGTGTTAGAGCCATGATTGTTGTTTGCAGAGTCTGCCTCCGAGGTTGTTCTCATTTCCCTTTTTTGGGTTTTGGTCTTGAGCAGCTTTGCTTCCCCATCCTGCTCAGCACAGGGCCTGCTGCTTAGCCCTGCACCCTTGGTGGCTTTCTGCCTGCTCATCAGACTCACCTCTTAGTGCAGAAGCTTTGAATCAATAGGTAGCTTGGGGTGGGGGCAGGGGATCAGCTCCCTGACTGGGGTCTGTTCGGGAGGCCCTGATCCCTGAGTCCTATTAGCACCCTGCCATGTCCATGCGGTGCTTCCCCTGCAACCACCCAACACCCACTGTCCGGGGCTCCTCCTTAAATGCAGCATGGTGCAGTGGAAAGAGGGGTTCTGAAGTTGGCAAGTTGAATCCTCACTGAGCACTCTCAGGACGATCACTTAACTGGGAGCCAGTCACTCTGTTGAAAAGAGGGTAATAACAGCAGCCACCTCGTGGTGGGGTGCGGTGGTTAGAAGGCCTGAAGGAAACATTTGCCACCCCTAACACAGTGCCTGGCATACAGCTGGCACTTCCTAAGTGGTCGTCCTTGCCCTTCCTTTGAGCACCCTGGTGGTATAGGCAATACATTCTCAGGTGACAGCCCCAGGGGTTAAATTACATCCCCATGGCCACCTGACACCCAGCTGTGGATACTTTCAGGATGGCACACCCCTTGAGGACATGGGTAAAGTGGGGTTGGGGGCCTGCCAAGATTATATGCATCAGGCCTCTTCAGAAGCCCAGAGTATTGCAGGGAGACTGCGTTGCAGTCTCACTGAACAGGAACTCCGGCCAAGAGGCCAGGAGCATTGATGTTACCATGAAAGTGGACCCTGAGTGAAAACAGAGGCACTTTCCCGGATTTGCCCCACCTGGGCATGAGGCTCCTCTAACCAGAGATGCTCACGGGCTCGGACAGCCAGCAATCAGTGTCCCTGTACTGCTCCTGGGCACCACAGTGGGCATATCAAGTCACAGCACGTCCACCTTATTTGCCAATCTGTTGACTGTGCCCCCTGGCCCTCGAGTCTCTATTCATTGGGCGGTAAACATGTTACCTAGCAACTGAGTGTCAATATCAACAAAGACTCTAAATGAAGTTGTTAATCTGGGCAAGACTGACAGAGGGCGGAGGTGTTCTGTGCTGGATCTCCACTCATTGTCTTACATTTAGGCTGGCCCGTGAGCATGTTGGTGCTCAAAAAACCCCGCATCTCCCTCCACTATGAAAATTAAATGAAGTGTGCATCTCAGGCAGGGAAAAGGCGCCAGCACTGGCCTGCCGGGTGACACTGTTTTTCTTTTTTCTTTCTTCCCCCCAGTGCCTTACCCCACAGGTAGAGAGCTTCCCCTGAAGGCAGTGACCGCTGTTAACTTTGGAAGACATGCCTGTCACTTGTCCTGTTTGTGGGGCTCCAAGTTCGGTGAAGAGGGCACAGCTGGCTCTGAACTCAGCCCTGTACCAGGCTCCGGCCTCCATCGGCCATCTGCAATGGAATGAGGCTGAGCACACGGCAGGCACTCTGAGGGGGCAACTGGTTCCTCCTCTCTGGAGCTCATACTTCAGTGAAAACAGGCCATAAACTAAAGAAATGAGGTCACAACCTAATGCTATGCAAGTATCTGGGGAAGAGCATTTCAGGAGGTGGAGGGGGCAAATCAAGTCCTGAGGAATATGTTATGTATTTTGTTATCTCTCGAGAGCTGCAGGAAGGTCCAGGGTAGGTATGTGGGTGATTGTGCAAGGCCTGGGGACCACGGCAAGAAGACCGAGTTTATCTAAGGCAGGGTGGGAAACCAGTGGAGGGTTTCCATTGTGAGGGGACTTGTTCTGACTTCCACTGTGGCCCCCGGGTGGAGGAGGGAATGCAGGGGCTTGGCCAAGCAGGGAAACCATGTAGGAGGCTCTAGGAGAGACCTGGTGAGAGGTGCTGGGTGGTGGCAGTGCCATCATAGCCCCAAAAGACCCTACCTGAGGCTGTTGTTGGAGGAGTGGGACTTAGCTTTGAGAGGTCACAGTGTGGATCTGAGGGCTGAGCTCCAGGCTAGGCCTCGGCTCTTCCTCCTGTGTCCTTGGAGAACACCTCGCCTCTCAGGGCCTCGGCTCCTCCTCTGCTAACGGAACTCCTCTTCGTCCTGTCTACGCTGCAGAATGCTAGGGGGAAGGATGGGAGGGCCACGCATTTGGGGTGGGCAGAATTGTGTTCTAAGCCTGACTGCACTTTTTACTAGCTCTGTAACCTTGGTCAAGCTATTTAACCTCCTTAGGCCTGAGATTTTCTCTTCTTTAAAACGAGCTAATGGCCCTGGCCGGTGTGGCTCGGTTGGTTGGAACGTCATCCCATAGCCAAAGGGTTGCAGGTTTGACTCCTGGTCGGAGCACAGCACTAGGTTGCAAGTATGATCCCCTGTCCAGGTGTGTACAAGCCCCGGTCCAGGTGCGTATGGGAGGCAACCAGTCGATGCTTCTCTCTCACATTGATGTCTCTCTCTCTCTCGTTCTCTTTCTCTCTAAAAGGAATGAGAAAATGTCCTCAAGTGAGGATAAAAAATAAAAATATTTTTTAAAAAGAGCTAATAGCATCTACCTCAAATATTGCTCAGTTAATGCTTCATTAACTTGTTCACATACATTTCCATGTGTGTGTGTTAGGCATCGATGTGACCGAGACCTGGCCCTATTTCTTCTGGAGGCAAGACAACTGGCTTGTCAAGAACAACTACAGTCTAGGGGCCTTCCTTCAGGGAGCCCAGGCACCCCTGCTCTTGTCTGGGGCAGCTGTGGCGGGGAGTGCTTGTAGAAAGGTGTTAGCTTTTCTACAGAGGGGGCTGGGCCAAGATTCAGAAACCCAGGTGCTAGGAAGCTCCTCCTCTGATTTGCTGGGTGACCCTGGGTGAGTCCTTCTTCCTCTGGGTCTTGGTTTCTGCCCCTGGAAAGTGAAAAGGTTGGATTGGATGGTCTTTAACATTCTCCCAGCCTTTAACTCCACAGAGAGAAGGACCATTGCTTAGGGCCCGGGGCAAGAGCTGGGCAGTGATAAGCTTGGGCTTACTGAGGCTGCATTGCAGGGCAGCCTTTCAAAGATTTAGAGGGGTTCCCACAAATCCAGGGGTCCCTGCCGACAGCAGATTCCAGGAGCCTCAAGGATTCCTTAGGCAGCATTGACCACCCGAAGGAAGGTTGTCCCCTCACAGCTCTCTTTTAACCTCTCTGATGACTTAAAGGAAAGAGTGAAGCTCACATGCTCCTGACACCTCCTGAATTTTTGCTAATATCCATCTTAAATGAGGAGAGAGCACCCTCAGGATGATGTCTTGAGGAGCAAGAGTGTCTAAGTCATTAATAACATTACTTGCATTGTATATGGGTGTATACTATGGCAAGTGCTATTAGTTTCCTATATACAGTAAAGATGTAAAGTTTCTTTCAAAAGTACATTTATTGAATAATCAAGGTAAGCCAATTTTGAGAGGAAAAAATTGTGTTGAGCCATATGAAATTGCCAATACCTGACCCCCCCCCCCCCGGCCTGCAAAAACGGCAATTTTGTACAGTTCAACCTAACATAAAGTACTGATGGTAACAACAGCAGCTAGCATTTATTGAGGGCTAACTACAGCCGGAAATTGTGCCTAGTGTCTCACCATCAAATGTCACTGAGCTCTAGTGGGCTCCCTTAACCCCCAGAGTAAATAAGATGCTTGGGAAGCACTGCCGTTAATTATATACTAAACCACAGTAACTTTTTGACCCTGGGCAGAGGCTGGTCCCGAACCTGAGGCCCTCTGTTGTCTGAGGGTCACAGCCCATGGTCTGCCCATGCACATATTTCCTGAACAGCTAATACAGAGCGTGTGCTGGCAACAGTCATGGCTCGGGAGCAGGGATACAGCACAGAATTATGGTAAATCTCTCAGCTTTGAAGGAGAGAGGCAAGAAAGCAGGTGCATGTGATGACGGGCCCAGTGGCCTGACAGTCTCCACTGTGCAGCCTATGGGGACAGACATCAGCAAAGGCACAGTGGGTGGGAAGGCTGCCCAGAGAATCCACCGCACCCTGAGCCCCTTGGAGGCCTGGCCTGAGACGTATTCACCTCTGAAGGGCAGAAGGACCAGGTGACCAGAGAAGAGGAGGAGAAGTCAGGACAGGTCACTTTGCACAGGGCCAGGGAAAACATAAGATGCCAAGCAGGGGCAGGACTGGAGGTGATGCTGAGGAGCAGAGGCACCAGGAGGTAGAAGCAAGCCTCCAAGGGTGTTTCCCTTACAATTATGGGGCACATGTAGCATTTTGGGGTTGCATCCCACCTTACCCACCAGCCCATAATACTCTCAAACCTGCCCACATGTGATGAAGGTGGTACTAATGTTAGACAATTGGTGACAATTATACCCAGAGGTGCTGATGCCTTCAGCAGGCACTGAAAAAGGGCAGACTGTCCCTGCCACCCTCTCCCCCAAGGCCTCTGATCAGACCAGATAGGGGGCTCAGAAGAGCTCAATGACTTTTGGTGGTGAAGCACACTGGGGCTGCAGGTGACAGACTTGGTGACAGATTTCTCAGTGGGCCACAGCAATGGACAAGTCTTACAAGGTGGGTACCAAAGCATAAATGCAACCTTGGGTGCAAGATGCCAGGGAGAGTAGACATCAGGTAAGTGATGATGACAAAGGTGGAGGTTGTGAGCTGGTTTGAATCTCAAGTCAAAAGCTTCTCTTTTTGGTGTGGGTTCTATTCCCTCCCAAGAGCAGATGGCAGGAAGGTGACCAGCATACCCACCAATGGAAAATACAGACAGAACACTTAAAGCCACAATCCCCACAGTATGATTTAGAGGTGAGGTCCAGGTGGGGTGAGAGAAAATGCCTGGAGAAAAAATTGGGAGGTTGTAGTCCCTGGTGGCTTGAGCTGCAGCCGTAATCCACAACAAATCGGGCTATGCTGGTCTAGCAACCCAAAGGGAAGGGGAAGCAAGAGAGACCATTGCCATCCTCTGGAGCAGCAGGTGCAGCCTCGTTTTCCCCTTCCATACAATAGGGCGATTATTACTTACTGACCTTGGCCATGACTGTGAGAAGTCCACAAACCAAGAATTAAATCTTCCTCATCCCCGCCTTGCCTTGGGGTAAAGCAGGGTGGCTGCCCATGGTTGAGGGGAAGGAGAGGGGTCTGGGAGGGCAAAACCTATAAGAGCTGCTGTGTGGAGGTGCCCTGGAGTCCTGGAGCTCTGGGACGGGCCTGCCTGACTAACTCTGAGCTCCTGCCCTGCTCAGAGGGGCAGGCTGGGTAGTGCAGGGCCTGCAGAGAGGAGAGAAGACAGCAGGGTCCAGTATGGCAGCTCTTCATCCTGATGGCTATTGTCTCCTTTATTGAGTCCCAGAAAGAGACAGAAAGGCAGGCAAGAAGGTGTGCTGGCTGGGCAGACAGGAGGAAGATGGACAAAGGGAGAGAGGGATGCCCCGATGGGGAGCTCAGAGGTGTCAGAAGGAGGGAGAGGGGAGGCAGGACACAGTGACACAGGCAGTGAGCAAAATGCATTAAATGTACTTATGTTCATGACACAGGGGACGAGAGCTGTCAACCCTTCCTGCTTCCCCACCATGACCTGCTTGGGCTGGGAGAGCCTTGAAGGGAACACTGTAGGGGCCTGGGGCCACTCCCCAGCTTTGCCCCTCCCTTTGAGCAGAGAGGGCCTGCAGCCACCACTCTGGTCTGGCTCAGCCTGACCCCTGGAGCAAGCCCTGCCCATGCAAAGCCCCAGCTGTGGCCCCATTGTTGCCAGTCTCGGCCTTGGAGCCCAGGTTGCTTCCTTGTTGAGTGTGTTTGGGCCCCTATCCCAAGTCCCGTTCCTACCTGCCTGGGTCAGAAGCACCTAAGGGACCCAGCCTGGCCATGTCTGACCTGTAGCCTCACCACCTCTATCTCTGTCCTCTCCCCATTCCTTTCCCTGGCTAGCTGCCAAATTTGGGGACCTACTAACTGTACCCCCAGATATCTAGGTCACTAAATATATACCCTTGTATTACTTTCCCTGGAGCATGGGTAAGTGCTCAACAAATGTTGGCTATTAGCTGCATTTATCCAGTTTTTTGCCTTTTCAAGGCAGCAGCTCACTCATCTCTACAACGAGATCAGTGCGACATCAAGCACCTGCGGGTGTGCTGCCCCGGGCAGTGCAGCCTCCCTCCCTCCTGGGGTTTTCTTACCCAAACTGCATAATCTGAACATGAGGAAACATGAAACGAATGCACAGAGAGAGACATTTCTACAAAAATAACTCATCGCAACTGCCCAAAAATGTCAAGGTCATAAAAGACTAGGAAAGACAGATGGACTGTCCCAAACTGAAGGATCAAAAAGAGACGTAAATGCAAAATGCCAAGTGAGACCCTGATTAGACCCAGAACAGAAGAATGACATTTGTGGGATAATTTGAAAAATTCGAAGAAGGCTTGTAGACTGATATTAGTGCCATGTCCTGGGTTTGACCCTGACACTGGGGTTCACAGGGCATTAGCATTGGAGGAGGCTGAGGTCAAGGGTGTGCCAGAAGTCTTTGGACGATTTTTTTCAGCATTTCTTCAACTCTGAAATTATTTTAATACAAAAGGTTTAACCAATAGGATTAATGATAGTTCCTATCTCGTGGGTTAGCAGGAATAAGTGTAAAATGCTTAGAGCGGCACCGGGCGCCCAGCAGATGGTCGCTACTCCCATCCTGCAGACCGAGGGCCTGGACCGGCAGCCCTGGGCCGAGGGATCCACGGCTGTCAGTCAGGAGAGCACAGGGCCAGCTCCCTGCCTTTAAAGAGGCATTCGTCTGTCTCCCTACTGAGCAAACTTGTAGAAAGCACTGCGGACTTGACACATAGAAAAGATGTGTAGGTTCTAACTCTATTGTGTAGGATTTGGTGATCTTGAGGCCAGTTTGACTGTGGAAAGCAGTGCATGTCACAGGCACCTAACAAGAGTATCTTCCGTCCACGGGCACTGGACCAGGTTCCCAACATATTTTCACAGTGTCTTTGAACCTGGTCTGTGGGGTGGGCTCCAGCAGATGCCTCAGCCCTCATTTCACAGGCTAAGCAATGGAGAGCTGAAAGCTGGAATAGGCCAGAGGGCTCTTTCTGCCCAGGCCAGGGCTCATCCACCAAGATGAGGGGGGTGTGTGTGTGTGTATGTGTGTGTGTGTGTGTGTGAGTGGGGGGGGGCACTCTGTGCTCCTCACCCCCAGGGAAAGGGGTGGAGAAGAAAGAGTACCAGCTTGGTGGCCAGACCATGCTGGTGCATCACCTGCAAACCTCACATTCCTCCTTAGGAAAATGGGGCTGCAAAGATCTCTCTCCTGGGTATTGATGAGCATCAGCCGTCACATTTGTGACATCGTCCCAATGTCAGGCACATAGAGGGCACTCGCTAAATGGAACTTCTTTCTTTTATCCTGAGGTAAGATTCCCTGTAAAGGTAGCCAAGGCAAGCAGGCTCCAGATTCTGACTCACATTTATTCATTACTTCCTCCATGCTAATACCCTCACAGCCAGCCTTCCCTGGGTGACAACCAAATGGCAGTGCTGATGGCATTTAACATTTATATACACTCACTATATGCCAAGCATTGGACCAAGGACTTCACACACAGGAACTCTCTGACTCTTCATAACAACCCCAAGAAGTGGGCACGGACAGTAAGGGTTGAGGTCGCAAGCCGAACCCGGGAGGTGTGACTACAAGTGTCTGCCCTCAGCCGCTGCAGTGCCCACCTGTTGCCAGCAAGGATAGCAAAGCCACCACTGTATGGCTTGAATTGTGACTCCCAAAAAAAGACACGGTGAAGTCCTAGCCCCTAGTGCCTCAGAATGCGGGACTTTGTTTAAGAACACAGGTTTCGCAGGTGAGGTCATCAGGGCGGGGCCCCAAACCACTGTGACAGGGAGAACGCCCTGTAAAGATGAAAGCAGAGATCGGCTGATGCTTCTACAAGCTACAGGACACCAAACACCAGGAGCTAGCCAGCAGAAGCTAGAAGAGAGGCACAGAACGGATTCTTCCTCACTGCCACCAGAAGGAACCCGCCCTGCCAACACCTTGATCTCAGACTTCTCGCCTCCAGAATGGTGGGACATTACACTTCTGTTGTGTAAGGCAGCCCACTTTGTGGTCCTTTGTTAGGGTGGCCCTAGTAAACTAGAGCAACCACTATGATTTTTCCACAGCATTTCCCAAAGCAATTCCCCGTTCCTCCAGAAATGTGATAGAATTCCCATTAGATAGACTCACAAATGTTTGGAGTCCTGGACTAGTGATTCTTAACCAGAGATAACTTTGACAATGTCTGGAGACATTTTTGATTGTCACACTGGGAGGGAGCTACTGGCAGGTAGAGGCCAGGGATGCTGCTCAACATCCTGCAGTGCGCAGGACAGCCCCCACCACAAACAGTTACCTGGTCCAACAATAATGCCAAGATTAAAAACCCTTTTGACAATATGATGAGTGTGTGGATTCTCTCCTCAGGAAAACATTCATCTGCTAACACATGCGTTTGCTCAAGTCTCACACACATACACATATGTACATTCACAGAGACATATACACTCATTCTCACATATTCACACTCTCACACTCAGACATTTTCACCCACACTCCTATACCATTCTACATCTGGCCCAGGGGTGTATAGAGTCCCATGCAACCTAGGTTCAGAACTCTTGTTGCTTTGTAGGTAAGGAATGATGTTAACATAGTTAGAAGCCAAGATTTTCAGCTTAATACAAAAAGAGATACAACTGTAAGATAATACAGGCAGGGTTAAAAAATTATGTAATCTAAAACTTGAATTGGAAATGTCAATATGAACTCACGTGTTTTCGCTTTCACACAGAAAACACATATCACCTCGATCTGTCCCTGAAAAGTCCTGTGAGTAACATCAGCCCGGAAGCAGTGAGCCTTACAGCTCCAAGCTGGGGTCTCCAAGGAACCAGGGAGCCTGGGAAAAATGGATGGTTCTAGGGCTGAGGTAGGAAAAAATGTAAGATGAGCTGAGCCATTTGTCATACCAGAAAGCAAAGAATTTATCCCGAATTTCTACAGTTGTACCATAAAGAGCTAACTCTAAATGGTTTTTATTGGCCAATAATGGAAAAATTGTATCATCAGAATAAAAATGACTAAGATGTATTGAAATAAACCAAATATTAAGTTCATAATGATAGCTTTATAAACTCATTTGTCACCTTTGGAAAAGACTAGAGAACCAGCACATTATTTTGAAAATTTTTTTAAATTATTATTTTAAAAAGAAAAAGCTCAAACATTTATCCTGCCTTTTCAATACAACTTCAGTCCAGGGAAACCATTAATGAAGAAAGGAGTTTTTATAGGATAGTTCATTTTACCTAGAAAACACAGAAGGAATTATAAGACATCGCCACTTTATAAACCCTAACAAAATAATGGGCCCTCGTGGCTGTTAAAATCATGTGCTGAAGGGCCGAAGGGAAGTTTATGACGGGCAGGTCCAGGCAACAACACCTGAGCACACGGAGTAGCTGTAACTTTACAGAGAGAGGACCAGGCACGTGCCTCGTTATGAGATCTAACAGGGAGCACAGGCACTTCGGCAAGGTTATTGCAAAAACACAACCCAAATCTAATCAAGCTTCTGGTTCTAACTACACATTTATAGAAAATAACAGGTGATGGGGAGCCTGTTAGCCAAGAATGTGGTAATGAAATCAACAATTGGCCAGTTCCAGAACATGGGAAGCTCTAAGGACAAATGGCGTGGGTTTTTGGTTTTGGTTTTATTTTTTCAACAAATAAGTGGCATTAAAAAAAAGAGGGTGGGGGAAACTTTATAGATTAAATAGATTTAGGATACATATTACCCAAGACAATATGCAGACCCTGTCTGGGTTCTGATTTAAGAACTAATGGTAAAAGACATTTACGGGGCAAATGGGGAAATGTCAATAAATGGATATGAGATTACATTAAGGACTTCTTGTTCACATTTTTAGATTTCATAATAGCATTGTGGATTTTTAAAGAGAGGCTTTATCTTCTAGAGATTCATGCTGGGGTATGTACGGATAAAATGACCCAACAGGGGATGGACGTTAGGATTGGCCACAGCAGATAATTGTTAATGCTGAGTGGCTGGTGCAGAGAGGGCTATTATACTGCTCTCTCTACTGTTATATATGTTTGAAAATTTTACAGTAAACCATTTTGAACAAGAACCACTGGGCTGCACATCCTCCTGAGCACTGGGCTCCAGCTCTGTCAGTACCCTCCCTCACTCTTGCTGGAGTCTTGTTGGCCACACAAGACTGCCTGGGATGCCACATCCCCAGCCTGGGATGGGTGGTGGGGGGAGGGCTTCTGTCAGGAAACCTTTCTGGAAGAGGTGGTACTTGACCTGAGTCCTAAAATGAGTGTTCCCCAGTGGGAGGTGATGGAAGGACAGGGGGCCCATAACAGACCCCAGGAGAGACAACGGTGCACAAAGAGATGCTCAAACGGGCGGAGACACACTGCACACACACTAGGGAGGCGGAGTTCATGCAGCCTGAGGAAGGGCTAATGTGGCTGTGGAAGAACAGGAGCTGGGGGAGGCCCCTGGGGTCTGGAGAGGAAGATGGATACTGGAGGTGCTCATTGTTGGGTGGGCACACGTAGAGAGAACAAGACCAGGGCCATGATGGGTAACCCAGAGGTCAGTGCAGAGAGGTGGGATTGGAGCCCAGCATCCCAATAACTTGCCCTGGACTTTTCCCACCACCATACTCAGCCTCTCCTTGTCACAAAGAGCATACTGTTTATCTATACTGAAGAGTCCTCTTTCACTCCTGAAGATGCCGATGGGAAAAAGTGAATCATGACGTAGGGACGTCTGAGGAAAACTGAAGGAGTTCATCAGGAGGCACAGGAAGGTGGTATGTGTCTTCCAGACTGAGTTAAAGGTAGCCAAGCATCTCCTGTGGGGCAGATATTTAACAACAAATAGAACAATCCTGAAGAAAGGCCCATTCTGGTGGGTGTGTAGCAGTGTCACGTGGTTTAAGTGTGCACTTCCTTAATGACTATTGAAATTGAGCATCTTTTAGTGTGCTGATAGGCCGCTCATATGTCTTCTTTAGTGAAATGTTTGTTCAGATTTTGCTCATTTTGGTGGGGGGGTTCATTTGTTCTCACATTCTTGATATTCAGGGGAGCAGCACCTCATCTTTCGCCATTAGCCATTGTGTTAGCCATGGGTTTTCGGTAGACTCCTCTTGTCAGATTGAGGACATTCCTGCCTATTCCTAGTTTGCTGAGAGTCTTTAACACAAATGGGCGTTGGGCTTTGTCACCTGTGTTTTCTGCACCTATTGAGATGATCATATAATTTTTCTTGTTCAGTCAGTGAATGTGAATTTCATTGATAGAATTTTCTAATGTTAATCCACATTGCATTCTTGTGCTAAATCCCATTTGGTCATGATATCTTTTTTATATATTGTTGGATTCAATTTCATTAAAAATGTTTTGAAATTTTGCATTTAAGTTCATAATGAATGGGTCTGAAGTCTTCCTATAAGGTCTCTGCTTTTGATATCTTGGTCTCATAGAATGAATTGAAAAACACTCCTTCTATAATTTTCTGGAAGAGTTTATGTAGAATTGTTATTATATATTCCTTAAATTCCAGTCATTACTCACTTACTAATCACTACCACTGCCACCATGATCTTTACCATGTCAATATTCTCTATACATATTCACTTTTTAAAAACTCCAATAAAGGCGTTTTATTAGAAAACTTTATATCCCCACCACAAACAGAAGCCAGTGGCATTTGCCCCACTAGCAGTTTAAGAACACCAGTTAGTCACCTTGCCCTAGACCCAAGATTCCTGGGATGGACGCAGAGGTCAGACCCCTTTTCCAGCTGTCTATCTGCAAATTCAAGTGTGCCAAGGAGTGGACCACATGATGGAGAGATGTGACCCAGAGATAGCTCCCATCCACTGATGGTGGTGGCACTTACACAGAGGAGAGGGCTGGCTATTGAGGCAGAAGTTGTGTGCTTCTAAAATTCACCTGTGTCCACAAGCAATAGGCACAGTAAGCTCTGAGAAACTCTGACTTAGTCCAACATCTTCATTCCCCAGAGGAGGCCAAGACTGAGCATGGCCAAGTCACCTGCTGAAAATCACAGGAGGAATTAGTGGTCGAGCTGGGATGAGAACCCTGCCACCTAACTCCTGTCCAGAGCTTTTTGTGCTGATGATTCTCTTTGTCCCTTTGATCCCTTCTCCCCAGGGCAATGCTCTCTGTGGAACACATGCCCCGGCCTCCTGGCATCTGGCTCCCAGCTGGATTCTCTATGGGGAGTCCTGGTGGGAGACTGGGCAATGGAAGAAAAAAGGCCAGCAGATCCTGCTCACCCTCTTTTGTCTTGTTCTGGGATTGGCTGTGCCCCTTTGAGCTCTGGCTTCTCCCATATCTCCAGCTTTGAATCTGGTTCCTGTAGCTCTGCTTCCTTCCCTGCCCCTGTGGGCCTGGGGATGGTAATAGTCCTCATGGCGGCCAGTCCCAGGGTGCCTTACATCCCTCTTAGTACCTTGAACTTGATAGCATCTCTGCGAATAGTCCCTTCAGTTAACAAGTCTCTTCACAAATCTCAGCCAATTGTTCCTTGTTTGGCACACACGGAAGTAACTTCCCCATCCCTCCCCTACCAAGTTTCCCCATCCTTGGAGCCTCACACTCCAGAAAAGACACCTGAACCCCTACTCACAAATCATGAGCTTGAATGCACACTGCACCTCTTGTTGGTGCCATTTGCCTCTGAATGAAGGTGTGGCCCATTCGCGCACGGTGATCGGAGACACTTTTGGATGGAGACCTTGCCTCTATATTCTCCAGAAGCCCAGCCCACCCAGACTGGCTGACCTGACAGGTGCAGGGGGTCAAGTGGCATTGAGGGCAATGGGGCTGCAGTGGCTTGAGCTGAGGGAACAACAGCATTGCCCTCAAGCCTCCTTTGTGTTAGAAGCAAGATTAGTAACAATTCTAAAACCAGTCTTCTGGGACTTTTGCAAACACACCAGGTTCCAAGAATAGGAAGTCGTGTGCTGGCCACAGCACACGCACATCCAAATCAAACACCCAGTGGTCCATAGTGCCCACATGTGAATTTCTATCTTAAAAGGGATTCTTGATCTTGATAAAAGAAACAGCTAGGCGCACACACATACACCCAACCAGAGCCTAGATTTCAATTTGGCCTGTGGTTAATTATAATATTTGTGTGAAGAGCATCAGAGAAAATAAAGAAAAATAAAGAGCAGACAAAGGACTTGCTGGATATACTTATTTGTTTTGGGACCCAGGATTTGTCCCCTGCAATGACACTGTCAGCAGACAGCACTATGCCGGAGGATCAGAGGTAACCTGCACTGACACCCCCTGACCGGACGTGGACTGGGAAGCTGCACGGAAATCTCTGTGGGCAGCGCGCTCCCCTGTGCATCACCACTGCACACACCTGGCTGACAGGTGGGAATGTTTCCAGGAGCCCAGCTAGATCTGCGAACCCAGGAACACCACGTTACATAGGGACTCCTCCTGCAGGGAGTCACCAGGCAGGTGTTTGTTTACCTAACACTGGCTTGAGGAGATTCTGAACAAGTAAGAAGGGAAGGGAACCAATATCTGCTGAACTCGTGGTGGTCATGGGCCTGGCCCTGCACCAGGGGCCTGTATCCTCGTTACTTTCACCCTGTGTCCTTAGGTGCTGGCCAAGGATGCTGTAAACAGTGATGATGATGGTGGTGGGATCTCTCGCCGCACTGTTAAGGGCTTTCATGTAGCGTGTTTGTACCACGTTTGGCACTGACGAGAATCCCTGCTGTAGGAATGGCAGCTACTGTGGTTACCCTTCTTCCTGATGAGAAAATAGAGGCCCAGGGGATGAAGAAATCTGCCTACACAGACTTAAATGTTCAGTGCCAGAGCCAGGGCCCTGACACTTGACTCAACATCTGTTGCTCCTGTCACTATATCCAAGATTTAAAAGAACTTCGGCTCCCAATGCTAAAGGCTCATAGCATTTGGTGGGATGACTTGAGGCTTGGCTGATCTTAAGCAGCGGGACAGAGCATCTGGGGGTAGAAGACAGAGAGGACTGGTTTCACTGAGAACCATCGGCACTGGGCACTGAACTTGGGTATCACAGCCAGAAGCCAGAAGGCTGGCAGCTGAGGGGAGGGAAAGGAAAGGTTACTACTCCCCAGGCATCTCCCTTACCCTCAGGCTTTTCCGCCAGGGTCACCCCCCAAAAGCTGCACTGTAGCGATGAGTGGGGTCGGGGGGTCTCCTGGTAACATAGTGTGGACCTTCAGCTTTACTTCCTGGGCACTGGTGTGTGATTTCACATGAGATGATCCACTTTCACATGAGATCACAGCTCTGGGAGCACAAGTACAGGCTGGGGGTTGGGTACTATCATGTCCTCAGCATGAGACGACTGATGTCCCCACTTCCTGTGGTGAGAATCAGATGTCACAATCACTGTGAAGTATAAGCTCCATGCCTGGTGCACGGCCATTGCAGAGAATTTTAGCTCCTTCTCCAGCTCATTCTTTGGGCTCCCAGAGAGTGGTCTTGGAGAAGAGCACCTCCCCTCCTGATACTGTCCTCAGGGCCACACCCCTCAAGACAACCTCCTCAACACACCCTTTAGTCAGTGGTCTTGGGGGGTTGGCCCAGGCCAAGCCCAGGGAATGGGAGACGACATTTCCCAAGTCCTCAGGGTTCCTGGACACTGTGGCTCCTTGCCCAAGCCAGGCACTGAGCAGGAGGGCAAGGGGAAGGCGTGGAGAGGGCAAGGCTCCAGAAGGGAGCAGTCAGCCACGGCCTCATTCAGGGCTCCAGCTGGGCCCGCTCAGTCCCTGGCCTTGCTAAAGCCACCTGGCCAGGAAGAAAACCTGTCCTGCGAGGTGAGAGGGCCTGAGGAGGAAGGAAGCCCACAGAACAAGGAACTCATTGAGAACTGAAGCCAAACACCAAAATAAAGCAGTCAGTCGGCGAGGAAAACAGGTCACAGGCTGAGTTGCAGGGGCCTGGCCACACCTCATCACACATGCGCACACACACCACACACTCACCCTCCCCCACACCATTTCTCCGTCTTTGGCCAGGAGGGTAAGGTGGGAGATAATGATGTCAGAAGGCCTCCTCAGAGCTGGATCACCAGGGCTTGGCTTGAAGGATGCATGGGTCAGAAGCAGGTACAGAGAAGAAAAGGGTACACCAGGCTGAGGAAATGGCTTGTGGTGGGGCATGGAGATATGGGGTACCTAGAGCCTAAAGCCAGCAATGAAAGAGAAGGAAGGACACAGGGAGACAACAACCAATCTGGGCTTCCCAAAGACCCCCCAGAGAGTAAGGAAGGTCACCCATCTCCTCTGTAGATGACAGGAAGTGTGAGAGTTCAGTGTGTCAAAGGTCATAGAAGTGGCTTTCACCTTCTGGCAGCCAGCATGATTCAGAGGTTTATATTTATCCTGTCACATAGCGTTCACCATTCTGCCACCTGGGCACATGGGGTCTGGGCAGGCTCGCATGCAGAATAAATGGCTGCACTGGGATTTGATCCAGAACTGCCTTCAGAGACCTTGTCATTCCCACCATCCTTGCCTTGGGAATCTCTACATGGCTCTGGGGACCTGATGTCAATGGACTAGGTGACACTGTACCCAGGGACCAAATGGACAGGTGTTTATTGAGCAGTTTCTCTGAATAAAGTTGGGGCTGGAGCTGCAGGAAGAGATCAGGAAAAGAATGCCCTGGTCATGACCCACATGCTGCCATGTGGAGAAATGAGGCAGGCCCTGCACAAAAGGAGAAGAGAGCAGCAGCGGGCCATCCACAAGAGCTCAGTGTGTGGCCCAAAGGGACTTGGGCACTGGAAACTGCGCAGCAGACATGCAGGAAATGGATTTGGTCCTTGAGTATCTTGGTTTTCCCTATATTCCATTTTGCAGAAAAGCTTGGGCTCCTTTCAAGTAGATGCTGAAGTACCCCCCCTGACCCTTGGCTGCCGAGACCTCTGGGACCTGCCCCTCTGCTCCTCCTGGGCCAAGTCTCTGCTGCCAGTCGGTGGCCCACAACCAGGGGTTTTCTAAACCCTGTGACTACCTCCTGATTCCAGAGCTTGGCGCTACCTTGCCCCTACCTCACCTTCTGGAACTTTAAACCCCAGAATTCAAATGGAGGTGGGGTGCTGGCCCCAACCCCCATTGCTCTACTCCCTCCTAAGCCCAGCCACAAGCCTGGCATCTGCTGTGTTGAGAGAACCAGGAGGCAACATAGAAAGAGCAAGAGTCTGGGGTCAATGCTGGGTCAAATGCAGGCTCTGCTACCTTCAGCTAGTCACTTACCCTCTCTAAACCTCAGTTTCCTCATCTAAAAGATAAGGACAGAAGTCCCTGCCTTTCAGGGTTGTTGGAAGAAGACTAAGATGATAACAAAATGAGGAGCTGGAGATGTCAAAGGTATTCTTTGCTTAATAGGGCCATTGTTTTCACAACAAGACCACCCCCACCCTTTGGGGACAAAGAGAGGGTGCATGCCCGCATTTATCAAGTGCCCATGGAATGCATGGTTCAAAGTGTCACAATAACTACGGAACGACGCACCGCAGATTTTATACAGCATTATCACTATGCTATCTTTTGCTGTTCTTTGATACAATGAAGTAGAAGAAATAAAGATTACCCTTAGCCAAAATGGGCCTTCAAACTTGGGTGAGTGGCCAGGGTGTAGTCCAGCCAGCTTTCTCTTCCTTAGAAATGCTCATCACTGGGTCTTCCATGGAGCAGCAAGTGAAGAAGCAGCTGCAGCTAGAAGCCAGGGTGCGTGAAGAACTGGGCCTCAAACTCTGAGACTCATGCATTCCTGAGATTCCCATGCAGAGGACCTCACGGGGCCAACAGACAGACAGTGGGAACAGCAAGTCACCCACTCCGGGGCTGGCCGAATTTCTTGCATTGTATACGATGCTTTCTCTCTTTATCCAGTAGAACTAAACTTTCTTGTGTTCAAAGTATATTCAATGTTACTTCTCTTAGTAAAAATTCTAGAATTGGAGTTCAACGAATCCAGTGGTTTCCACTTCTTTTTTTTTTATTTCAACAAAATTAAACATAATGTTCCACTAAAGGAAACACAACTGTTGATCAATCTTGTTGAAGAATGAAGCCCTGGAGAATTTTGGGTGGCTGCCCATGGCCCTTCCTCTTTTCCCGAGGCCCACAGGACTGAAGCCCCAGGGTTCTGGGAGGCCAGCCATGAAAACCACTGAACTACTCCAGCTCTTTAAAGCTTAGTAACTAAGACCTGTGATTTGTACCCTCAAATGTACATGAAGTTGATAATAGAGCATTATCCTGTTCTCTAATTGTTTCCTGTGTGCTAAGTTGATCTCTCTCAAAAGACTGCAAGGCAGGAGGTGAACTCTGTGCTTGCTCCTCTGGACTCCTCCAAGCCCTGGTAAAATGCATCTGAGAGTTCTTGGTTAAGCTGATGTGAATGGGACCAGAGTGCTAGGGCCAATATCTGCTCTGGACTGGTGACTCCTGATGTCCTTACCCAGTGCAGTAGAGCATGATGGGAGTGGACATGCTCAGATAGCCCCGATCCTATTCCTAAGGCCCAGGAATCTCAGGCGCTCCAGCCCCAGCATTTCTAGAGAAAGGCAGGCTGTGGAATATGGTGACCATATCTGGTTCAGGCTGTCTGTAGAGCGATAATAGGGCCCTTTGGATGAAGGGACAGGGTCATGTGGCCAGATGGATGCTTTGGCCTGACACACTGGAGCTGCAGGAAGGTACAGGGAAGGTTGTGCAACTCTCACTCAGGGCTGCCAGTGGAGAAAGCATCCCCTAAGCCACACTGGGCCAAGGGCAGAGAACCAGCATTGCTGGAGAGAGCATCCCACACTGGGTGGGGGCTGTCACATGTCTTAACTCATTTGATTCCCTTCAGAGCCCACAGGCTGGTCAATTTCATCACTCCCATTTACAAACACAGAAAATATTTGTAAACATCTTCTTGCCCAATAGCAAATTAGTGAGAGAATCTCCATTTGAACCCAGGTCCCTGACCCCGAAGTTTGTGCTTCCCCCACTGTACCTAGCACACTACCTACAGAGAACCTGAGAAGCAGACAGAGCAGCAGCAGGAATCCACCCACGGAGCATCACTGCCCTTGGAAAAGCCTCAGAAACCATTAACAGAACCAGGCCCTTGTGGCCACCGAACAAATCTGGTTGCCTTAGAAAGCTGGCCCATATCCTATCAGATTTGTGAGTAGAAAACACAGCAGAAACATAGAAAAAAATGCCTAAATGCTCATTTCTGTAGGAGGTTCTACTGATCTCCTCCGGGTAGAACAATGAGCAAATTCCTCATCTGG
The DNA here is from genome assembly GCA_007922815.1 of Macrotus californicus. Taxonomy (NCBI): domain Eukaryota; kingdom Metazoa; phylum Chordata; class Mammalia; order Chiroptera; family Phyllostomidae; genus Macrotus; species Macrotus californicus. The sequence goes on along the minus strand of VMDR010014760.1, from coordinate 1,582 downwards.
GTTCCTATGTATGCTGTTGCTCTTAAGATCAATCACTTGTTTGTCAAAACTAGATTTACTCACTTCCATTACTCATTAGAGGCTGTCAGAAGCTGATAATGCGCTCCACTGCCCGGTCAACACCCAGGGTCCTACGGATCAACACTGTGGGGCCTGAACATACAGCTGGAGCACGGTGGCTCCGGATTAGTGATTCCTCAGGCTTTTTTGCCTGATGAACTTTAATGTCCCTTGTCCTTCAGCCTCCTTTGTGTCTGTCACACATGTATCCAAGCGTGTTCCTTCATGTGTGCTCTGCTGGGGTTGTGGAGACTCAGCCCTTACCATTCCCCATGGGGCCAAGTGATAGATGACTCAAGGCAGTAGGTGGTCTACAGTCAGCCTCTCTGTCCTGAACACACCGGACCTCCAAGCTGAGCAGACGAGTGGCTGAGCCCGGTTTAGCTCTCAGTTCCCACCTCCCCTCCTTTGTCTTCTGTGGCCTCTCCTAGGGTGCCAGCATCCCTAAGTCCCCACAGCCCTCTCACACCCCGGCCTGTCCTTGCTGCCTACCTAGCCCCAGGACAGACACCCTACCAAGACCACACTGGCGCTTGGAGAATACTGAAGTCCCTGTCTTTGGAGCTCCAGGTGTAAAGTGTTCCATGGCAGAGACGAGGGAGAGAGAGGTCTAGTGGCAATGGCACGGGGTGAAAGGCAAACCTGGACTGGGAGTCAAAGTCCTTTACAACTGTGACATTATCTGAGGAGGGCTTGTTGGTGTCATCTCCCCTTTGCTAAGAAATTGGCTGCAATTTAAGGAGCAAGAAAGAGTGAGAAGTCCGTTCTCCTTTTGCCACCATTTAAATGCCCAAGGCCCGTGTGCAGTAAGAAAGTCTCAGGGGAGACATCTGGTCTTTACTCGGGGCCTTTGCTGCCAGAGCTACCACATAGGCAGGGCTTACACCTGCCGGTTCTGTAGTCACAGTGGGTCCAAGGAGCTGGGAGACATGGGCAGTTCCTCTGATGGGGCAGAGACCGTGTCTCCAGTCCTCCCGCACGCTCAACACCCTCGCAAACATGTGCTGAGCCCTTTCTGCCACCATGCCATCTTCTCAAAGCCTGACAACAGCTCTCTCAGACAAGAACTGGCATGTGGCTAGAGCTCGATAAATATTTGTTAAATGAACAGAACTGCTCACCTGAGACAGCCTGAGCAGTCAAATGGGGCTATATTCCCACAAAGGCCTCAACTCTGCTCTGAGTCTCTGCTTGATTTATAGGAAGTACTGGCTTCCCAGAGCCTTCTTCCCACACACATCAGAGCTCCTGGGAACACCTGTCGGTGGTCAATACTCCATCCAGGCACTGCTCACTGCTCACCTGCCCGTGTAGCAGGACCAGGTCCAACCTGCCTGAGGCTGTTCCTGGGGGCTGGAGATGGGGGTAGAGGGCACATCACCACCCAGGCCCTTGTGGCTATGGGGTTTCCAGGCCTCTGCTGCTAAGAGTTACACTGGAGGTTCCGGCCAAGATGGAGGCGTAGGTAGACACCCTGTGCCTCCTCGCACAACCAAAAGACGGACAACAACAAATTTTAAAA
>VMDR010014759.1:0-23117 GCA_007922815.1 Macrotus californicus | reverse complement strand
ACAATATCATATTAGTTTCAGGTGTACACCCCAGTGATTAGACATTATATAACTTACTAAGTGATTATTACAATAAATTTGTACCCATCTGACACCATACATAGTTATTAGAATATTATTGACTATATTCTCTATGCTGGACTTTACATCCTCATGACTATTCTGTAACTACCAATTTGTACTTCTTATTCCCTTCACCTTTCTTCACCCATTTCCCCAACCCCCCTCCCACTTGGCAACCATCAAAATGTTCTCTGTATCTATGAATCTGTTTCCGTTCTACTTGTTTGTTTATTTTGTTTTTTAGATTCCATTGTTGATAGATACGTATTATTGCCTTTTATTGTTCATTTTTTAATCTTTTTTTTTTCTTCATTTTCTTCTCCTTAAAGAAGGTCCTATAACATTTCATGAAATACTGGTTTGGCGGTGATAAACTATTTAGCTTGTTCTTGTCTGGAAGCTTCGATCTAAATGATAGCTTCACTGGCTAGAGTAATCTTGGTTGTAGGTCCTTGTTTTCATCGCTTTAAATGTTTCTTGCCAGTCTCTTCCGGCCTACAAAGTTCCTGTTGAGAAATCAGCTGACAATCTTATAGGAGCCCCCTTGTAGGTAACAAACTGCTTTTCTCTTGCTGCTTTTAAGATTCTCTCTTGGCCTTTAACCTTTGGCATTTTAATTAGGATGTGTCTTGGTGTGACTCTCTTTGGGTTTATCTTGACTAGGACTCTGTGCTTTCTGAACTTGTATGTCTATTTCCTTCATTAGGTTAGGGAAGTTTTCTGTCATTGTTTCTTCAAATAGGGTTTCAATTTCTCGCTCTTTCTCTTCTCCTTCTGGCACCCCCATGATGTGAACATTGGTATGCTTGAAGTTGTCCCAGAGGCTCCTTACACTATCTTCATTTTTTTGGATTTCTTTTTCTTTTTGCTCTTCTGATTGGGCATTTTTTCCTTTCTCATAGTCCAAATCGCTGTTTTGATTCTCGGATTCATCTACTCTATTGTTGATTGTCTGCAAATTATTCTTCATTTCAGTTAGTATATTCTTCATTTCTGACTGTCTTTTTCATGGTCTCAATGTTCTTTTTTATGCTGTTGAAGTTCTCACTAAGTTCATTGAGCATCCTTTGTAATTAGTGTTTTGAACTCTGTATCTAGGTTGCTTGTCTCCATTTTGTTTAGTTCTTTTTCTGGAGATTTGTCCTGTTCTTTCATTTGGGACCTGTTTCTTTGTCTCCACATTTTAGCAGCCTCTCTGTGTTTGTTTCTATGTATTAGGTAAAGCTCTTACATCTCCTGGGCTTGGTAGAGTGGCCTAATGTAGTAGGTGTTCTGCAGGGTTCAGCCTCTCCTATCACCCAAGCTGGGCACTCCAGTTGCTCACTTTTCCCCATGTGGGCTGTGTATATTGTCCTATTGTAGTTGAGGCATGATTGCTATTGGCACATCAATGGAAAGGGGATTTACCTCCAGGCCAATCAGCTGCAAGAACTGGCTGCAACCACTGATCACAGAGGATCAGTTGTGCAGAGACCCACCCCACAGAGCAGAACTTTCTTCAGCAGGGCTCTGGTGCCCACTGAGTCCACCCCTTGAGTGTGTAGCTTGTGGAGGTGGCTGGGTGGTGCTCTAATGTGGTCTGAAGCTGTCCACCAGGTGTGCTGGGTCTGGGACCTCCTGGGAGTTGCAGGTCAAGGTCAGCCACTGCCTGTGTTCTGCCCAGGGCCACCTGGCATGAGCTACAAAGTGAAATGCAGATGGCTGCTACCTGTGCTGGGCTTGGAGGGGTCCAGGTGAGACCAAGCTTTGAACCAAGTCCAGCTGCTGCTAGTGCAGGGCCTAGGACCATTTAGTGAGAGATACAGGGTACGCTGAGGCCAGGTGCTGCTTGTTTGAGAGATTTTAGGAAAGTCTGAAGCATGAGTCAAGACAGACCATTCATAAGGAAAAGCTACTGGAAACAACTTGGGTGAGCCTACAAATTGGGTGGGGTAGGGTCTCAGGGAATCATCAGGGCATGGCTAACAGTGTTAGCTACATTAATGGAGACTCAGATATGGTGCCCGCCTGACAGTTCTGTGTGTGTTTGGTGGGGGGAGGTTTCAGAAAGGAACAATGGCCTCTGCCAGCACTTTTGTCTGAAAGAAAGCTGCCCCTCCAGTTGTTGGCCCTGATGCCAGACAATTCAGTTTCTCCCTGTATGTCTCTGGTGCCTTTTGAGCTGCTGCCCCCATGCTGAAGCTCAGAGCAAGTGAGTCCAAGTAAGTCTGTGCACAGGCCCTTTAAGAGGAATGCCTGGGACTCCAGAAGCCTTCCTTTCCCTCAGCCACAATCCCTACTGGTTTTTAGACAGAAGTTATGGGGACTTATCTTCCTGGCACTGGAACCCTGGCTGGGGGCCCTGGTGTGGGGCTTGGATCCCTCAGGGGGGACCTCTGCAGCTGAGATATGCCTCTTGATTTTTATCCACCATACGTGGGTGTGGGACTAGCCTGTTTCGGGTCTTCACCCCTCCTACCAGTCTCGATGTGGTTTCTCTTTTAATCCTAGTTGTAGGACTTCCATTCAGCCAGCTTTCAGGTGGTTCTAAATGATGTTTGTTCTGTAGTTTAGTTGTAATTTTGATGTCTGTATCAAAGTTTTTTGAATGAATAACTGAAAAGTCCAAATTATAACAAAATGCTTTCTTCAAATACGTGAAGGAAATAGACCTATTTTGTGCAGCTGCAGAAGGAGAGAAATGAGGTCCAAAATAGCATTTTCAAAGAAGCTGACTTCAGCCCAGCCTTGAGAACATTCCAGTATCCAGTGCTGCCTAGAGCTGGCTAGCACACAAAAGGCTGCCTTGGGGGGTTTATGTTCCTAATCTGTGGAGGTGCATACTCAAAGGCTGGGTTTTTTAGGGATGCATTTCTGTAATGTGATGGATGGTCAGACTGGATCAATGCTCCTCCAAATGAGGGAGGGATCATTGATTGCACACGAACCATAAATATTGAATTATCTTTTCAAGTCTCTTTCCATCATTGGGTTGCCTCAAGGAGAAATTCTTGGTTTGGCACTGGTGTGTTACTAATGCCTCTCTCATCTCCCTCTTCACAAACTGCGAAAGACCTCAGGCATCAGTGTCCGTTTGGGACTGGTGATACTGTTTTGCTTTCCTTAAACTTACTTTTTCAGTTACCTATTATTTATGCCAAGTGATGCTGTTTTTTAAAATGTTATTTTAATTAAGACTAGGGAAAGTCCTTTATAAATAAATTCAGTTGAGTAAAAGAGGACAACCAACAGGGAGGTACTAAGTATGGTCATGTGCAGGAATGGCAAAAATCCTGAAACCAGCATGACACCCCTGGGGTCCCTTCCAGCTCCTCCTGGAAAGCCAGTGTCTTTCATCGTCACCCTCTACATCCTTTAGCTTCCTCTCCTCATTTCTGGGAGGGGCTTTCAGACAGGAGGCTCAGCCTAAAGAGTGGTCTTTGCAATGGCTGCAGCCCCTTTTGCTCCCTCCAGCTTTTCCTTCTGGTCCTTTCCCAGATGTCCCCCAGATTTCCTGGGGTCTTCAGAGACTATAATCAGCAATATTCAAAGTATTAACTAGGATGTGATTTATTTATGTATGAGATGCTTGGTACACATGATACAAGCATATCATTTAAACTTTATTCTAAAATGAAAAGTAGATGCTGTAATAAAGACTTTAACAAGCTGTAATAAGCAAGGGTTTAGTTTTGACTCGATTCCATTAGGCAATAGGATAATAATGACCTTTGACAATGATACAGTATCTTATACTTTGCAAAGTGCCTCCCTAGCCTTTAGCTGCTTAAATCCTCCCAAGAATTCTGTTGGGGTTGGGGGGAGTCAGGGAAGGTGTCATCATCCCCACCTGACAGGCAAGGGACCCGATGGCCAGCCAGGGTGAGCCTGGCTTAAGTTCCTCAGCTAAACAGTGAGAGAATGGGGCAGAGGAGCCATGGGTCAGGGCCCATCCTCCACCTGGCACTGTAGACACTACGTGGTTCACCCATTTTGCAGGTGGACAAACCAAGGCAAAAGTGGCTTTGGAGGGAAAGAGAAGATGAGGTTGGCCAGGCGTTGCCTGGAGGCAGGGATTTTCATTCTGGTACCAAGAATACATTCAGCAAGTCCAAGGGAACTCAGAAGTCATACACCAGACCCAGTGTGCCATCACTTTGAGGTGTGAGGAACAAATGAGCAAGGGAATCATTCTGCCCCAGGGTGGAGGGGGAGTCACAGGACCATTTGCACTGGGCCTTGCAGTACATGTAAGAGCTTGCAGGGGGGAGAAGGTAGTAATGGGAAGAAGAAAACCAACATTTATAGAGAACCTAGGGCCATAGGTCTACATACATAAACCAGTTGTTGGATTTTCCCAACATCCTCGTGAAGTGTGGGTGGGAATAGTAGTGATGATTACAATAATTATTCTTATATGCTGAGTTTTATGGTAATAGCATCCTATGAATTACTTCATTTAGTCCTTAAAGTGCCACTGTGAGGGAAGTGTTACCAACCCATTTTGTAGATAGAGAAGGAAAAGGTTTAATTAACATCCCACGCCCACCCAGCTGTGGAGGGGCAGAACCAGTATTTGCACCCCAGCACAGCAAGCAGAACGTGCTTCGGCCATGTGACCTAATGGGCATAGTCTTTCCTCTTCTGAATTGCTCTGTCTCAGGGCTGGCATCCGCCAAAGGCAGCTTCTAAAGGGATGGACTTCAACGGGCATGAAGGGGCTCCCCTGCACTGAAGCCTCATGCCTGCTCCATACCAAATTCTTCCCCTCACCTGGCTGCTCTGCTTCCCACCTGGCCTTCCTGCCCCTGTGATCACATCACTGACCCACTTAACACCTTTATTCAGCCTTGACCTATGAGTCCCTTCATCAGCTGGCACAGCTAACTGCCTCTGCTTCCACTGCGTCCTGCTTCACTCCCTCCTACCCAGATAGCTCCAGAACAACCCATGTCTGATGTTACAATTTTACACCCGCGTTTCCCTCTGCCTGCAGGATGCTCTTATTACTCTTCTGCCCTTTCCCCTGGCAGACTCTTATGTGGGCTTCAAGGCCCAGTGCAAATGTTCCTGTGACTCACCCTCCACCCTGAGGCAGAATTAACCCCTCCCTCCCTCCCTCCCTCCCTCCCTCACTCCTCTGGGATCTAATTCCTCACAGAGCATAACATAGTAGTCATTTGCTACTCTGCCCTGCAGCATCTCTCCCAGTTCCTTTGATCTCTGGGAAATCATCACTGAGCAATGGTAAGCCTGTGACCAGCAATGCAGCATCTTGGCCACAGACCTTTCATCTAGTGAGATGCAATTCCAGGCCTTTTGGTGGAACAGCTGGGGAAAAGCTCTCTTTCTCTGGGGATTACTAGCAGTCAGGGTATTTTTGGTCTGGAGAGAGCCCACTTGAGGGTGAAGTCAGCAGAGGAAAGCAGAACCAAGAGATGGAGAGAGTAAGACTAGGTCCTGATGACATCCTTTGAGCCCCTGGATCCAGTTGTGCCTGAGGCCAACTACCTTCTATTTCTTTGTATTTTTTTTAATTAAACTTTTCGATCCTTCAAATTTCTCCTCCTCCTGTTACTATCACTTTTGCTTAAATCAGTCTGAAGTATTTCTGTCACTTCAAGTAAAGATGTTCTGACCAATAGCCATAATTCTGGGTTGATGTTAGTTTCATCCACTCAACTGTGAGCCTTCTTAAGACATATCCAGTCATCTTTTTAATCCTTTGTGACTAGCACAGCGCCTATCACAAAGCAGACACAAAAACCATTAGAAGAGTGAGTGAATAAATGAATGAATGAGATTCTGCAAAGGACTATGGAGAGATACAAGGAGATATAAGAGATTGTTCCTGCCTTCAAGAGGCTTGTAGAGATAATCAAGTAAAAATGAGCTCATTGGTGTGAGCCCTAATGCAACAAGACTGATGTCCTTATAGCGAGGGAACATGTGGACATGCACAAATGTACAGGGAGAATGCTATATGAACATGAGAGCAGAGACTGGGGTGAAGGGCCCCGAAGCCAAGGAACCCCACAGACTGCCAGCATACAGCTAAGGAAGAGGCCGGGGACAGTCTCTTCCATAGCCCTCAGAGGGAATCAACACTGCCGACACCTTGATCTCAGACTTCCTGCCTCCAGAACCGTGAGACGTGATGTTTCTGCTGTTTAAGCCACCCAGTGTGACACTTGCTGCAGCAGCCCTGTGTACAGCATGCACAGCCCAGGTCCTCTTCCATCCTTCAAGGAATGGCTCCCGCAACCTGGCCTGCCGAAGCCTCGCCCTGCCCCTCTGCCCTCAGGCCACACTTACCTTTGCCTCGTCCTAGAAGATGCCCATTCTCATGGAGCCTTCACACTTGCTGCTGGGCGTACTCCCCCTTATCCCAGTATGCTGTTGAAGCCTATACACGCTTCTGGTCCCAGCTCATCCTCTGGGTGCTTTCCCCCCATTCAGCTGACTGTGTGTGCAGCCTGGCCTGGCACCAGAGACACAGTGGTGAACTGGACAGGTATAAGCTGGACAGGGGAGTCAAAGACCAGAAACAAATAGTAAATGAACAGGACAAGTTCCGGTGTGGTAATGTTGTGATGGTGATAAAATAGGGTGGTGTGCTAGAGACCGGGTGCCACTGGGGGTCAAGGAAGGCCCCAAGTAGAAATATCTCAGCTAAGGTCCCAGTGACAAGAAGGACCAGCAGGGTGAGCTGACACCCACCTCCACCTTAACTGGTAGACTCTCATGGCACTGTGCATTTTTCCTTCAAGGCCCCTACCACTGTTGCGATTTCCTATCTGTTTATATGACTATTTGATGGACATCTGAGGACCCCACTGGGTTGTAAACTCCATGCATCAGGGAGTACTTCTCATTTTGCTTACCACTGCCTGGCACAAAAGATGGCACTCAGTTAATATTTGCAGAATTAATGATTCATGCTCCAAGATAGGGTAATGAATCCCATTTCCTGCCCGATGCAGCTTAGGTAGCAAGAGTTTAACCACACCTTTTTGGCCCTGGAACTATATGAGGGAATGCTCTTTAGAGGCAGCTTTGCTGGCAAATGGCCAAGCAAAACCAATATAAGGCCCAAGAATGTTCTGGAAGGGAGCAGGGAGCCAGAGGCAGGGACTTGGTGTCTAAGGACACCTTGTCAGCTGCAGGAGCTTGCCTTTCTCCCTGAGGGACCACGATCCCAGAGCAGTAGTTTTGGATCCATCTGCAACCTGGGACTCTGCAGGCCTGGAAATGGACTCTGCTAAGCGGAATTTTCCGGTCCCCCGCTGAGAAGCCAGAGAAGCTGGCTCACTGCTAATTTCATTCTCCTAACTCACCAGCTTGTCAAGGCCTCACTGCTCTAGCTGCAGTCTCGTGGAGCCTCAGACCCAGCTCCTCTAGCCAAAGAAAGAAAGCTGTGACTCACCAGAAATTTTCATTGCCTTTTTCTGGATTTTATATATATATATGTGAAAGTTCTCACATTATGCCTTAGCTCAGCAGCTTCCACCTGCTGCATAGATGCTCGGATGCTAGATTGGAAAAGTAGAAAGGCTGCTCAAGATGTGCCTCAGACGAGAGAGTGCCGGTCCGGGTTCATGTCGACATCCTCCAAAGGTACAGCTGCAGCAGGGAAAAATGGCTCTCAGGTCCAAGGGGTCCCACTTTCAAAGAGACAATAACCCCCTGAAAAGGGAGGACAAAACTAAAGGTCCCCAAAAGCCTGTGTCCATCTGTGCCATCTGTGGCTTAAGTGCTTCTTTCTGCGGTCCCCACACAACCCAGATGGCCGACAGGACGGTGATCGATGTGCTGGTCTTGCAGGTTCAAGGCCCTGCACCGGCCCCCACCTCTGCCTTGCTCCCTGGGCTCCAGCCACACTGGCCTTATGGGGTTCCTTAAATTCAGTGAGTTTCCTGCCCCCCAATGAGCCTTTGCCCATTCTGTTCCCTCTGCCTGGGACTGTCCTCCGAATCCACTCTTCTGACCCTCTTCACCTTGCTCACTCCTTTAGAGCCCAGACAAAAGACCTTCCTCGGGGACACTTCAGTGACCCCTGAGGTCAGGCCAGGCCAGTCCCCCTTGGTATGTGCTCAGGGCACCACGCTCTCCTCTCTAGCACTCTCTGCAGTTGTAACTTCACACACATTTGCTGAACTCTCTGAGGGTTACCACCCCCTCACTAGACTGTGAGCTCTGTGCAGGCCTCCATGTGTGTCTCTGGCCCAGGTATTTCCATCTGGATGTTCCAAAAGCCCTTTAGTCTGGTCATGTTCCGATGGTCCTCCGCTGCCTGGCTCATTCTCATCTCAGTAAATGCCACCTCTGCTCTCCCAGTGGCCCAAACTGGAAAACTTGGGAGTGGTCCTAACATCTTTTCTCCCTCCCTACTCCAACCCCACTTGGTCTCCAAGTCCAGTCAGTTTACCACCTAAGCATTTCATGGACACCTCACCTCCTCTCCTGGCCACTGCGAGCCCATCCTCCTCATGGTAGCCAAAACAAAATTTGAAAATTCAATTTTACCCTTTCCGTCCCCTGTTCCAAACCCTTCGATGGCTCCCTGCTGACCTCAGGACAAAGCTCACACTCTCTACTGGGACTTAAAGGCCCTTAGCTATGTGGCCTCCATCTAATTCTCCAACCTCGTTTATCACCCCATCCCCGCCCCAGAACACCACGCTGTAGCCCCCCTCAGCTATGCTCACCAACATGCTCTCTCTGGCCACCGTCTGGGCCTTTGACCATTATATTTCTCCACCCTGAAAGCTCTGCCCTATAAAGTCATTTGAGCCTTCAGTTCTCAGTCTAGAATACGCTTCCTCCAGAGAGCCATCCATGTGCCCCCCCGCCCCCCGCCCCACCTCCTTTGCTCTGCAGCCTCCTTCCCATCACTGCACTTACGAGGCTGCATCATCAACTCGTTTCCTTGCACGTCTCCCTCACTTGAGTGGAAGGCTTGTGGGGGATCAGGGTCTTGCCTGCTCTGGTCTCTGCTGCATCCACAGTGTCCTGGCACACATACCTGGACAGACAATGCAGGAGTGAAAGCTGGAATGAGCCAAGACCTTCATCTTCTCAGCAGCTGCTCACTTTGACAAGTCCGTGGTTTGCTTTCGGGTAACTTTCTCCTTTCCTCCACTCATTCTGCCTTCCCTGGCAATTCCATCCAAGGCTGCATTGCCTCCTGCCCACGGATTCTCATAAGGAATGTGCTGTTCTTTCTGCTCTTTCTCTTATCTAATCTCTCTGACCAGGTGGCCTAATTAATGGTCCCCAAGCCATCCCAGCACTTCCACACCCTTTCAAGATCTTTTTCATGGCCCCCTCCTACCCAAAACTCACCTTCTGGCTGTGACTTCCATAAATTTTGCACATTTAATTCCCTGATGCTATTCAATTCTTACATCCCAGGCTGAGCTAAGCCCCTGAAGTAATTTAGGTAACAGCTTCATTATCTCATCTTTCCTTTACTCTAATCTCCCCATTTCTATTGCCACCTAGGAAGCAGTGAAAAATGGGTTGGGAAAAGTATTTTCTGCCCAAACATATTTCTTCCCTTGCAGTTCTTATCTTGGTTCATGTCATTGGCATCCACCCAGTCGCCTGAGATCTGAATCTCAGAATCCCCATCTACCCCTCCTTCCTACCTCCTACTCTGTATTTCTAGGATGTCTCCAACATTATCTGCTCTCCTGTTGAGGAGTCCCTCAAGTCCAGCCTTCTCTGGCCACCACCCAGGCCCTCATTATCTTTATTCTCCTGGACTAAGCTCACCTCCTGACAGGTCCTCTTGTCTCCAGCCCTGTGCCTATGCCCACACCCATCTACCTATCCACCAATGACTCATTTATTCAACCATTCATCCACCTCTCTGTCCATCCATTTACTCATCAATCCACTCACCCACCAACCCACCCACTCACCTGGCCATCATCCATCCCTCCATCCATCACCCTTCCATCCTCCAATCTGCCCTCAATGATCTTCCTAAGACACACATTGGCCATATCATACCTCTGCTTAAATAATGTCCGTGCTTCTACATTAGAATCTTCTAGAGAATGTTTAAAAAATACCAATGCCAAGGCTTATCCCCAGAGATTCTGACTTAATTGGTCTTGAATGGGGCCTGGGTATTGGTATTTTTAAAAGCTTCCCGGGTGATTCTAATGTGCAACTCAGGTTGAGAACCATGTGGCCTAGAAGATAAAGGCCCAGCTCATTCGCCTGTCATTCAGAGCCCCCCAACCCCCCAGTCAAGCCCTTAACCTGTCTCCCCAGCCTCATATCCTACCTATCCTCTCCTACCATATTTAGAATTCTTGCTCTACTGAGCTACTCCTGTATCTTTGTATCCTCGGTTCCCTCTGCCTATAAGTCCATGTTTCTCAGCCCCTCTATTTGGAAAACTTCTACCCATTCTTCAAGACCCAGCACAAATGTGACCTTTTTCTTTTTATGGGCCTCTCTTCCATAGCATCTCCTATGTGTCATCCCATTGCTTGGCACTGGATGTGGTCACTAAAACAGGAACACTCCCTGCTCTGAAAGAACTTACAGGTGAGGGGGGGGGATGGAAGCTCCTTAAGGCAGATGTTCACAAACTTGAGTGTGCACCAGAATCTCCTGGGGGGCTGGTTCAAACACAGATGCTGAGCCCACCCTCAGGGTTTCTTACTGAGTGGTCTGGAGTGGCTCTGCATTCCAATACATCCCCAAGTGATGCTGCTGATGCTGCTCCGGGATCACGTTTTGAGGATCTGTGTCTTAGAGTGTGGTCACAGGCATGCTCTCTGGAGAGGTATCATTTAAACTGAGACCCAGAGGAAGAGAAAGAGGCAGTCACCACCAGAGCAGGGGCTAATGCATTCCAGGTGGAGGGAGCAGTGGGCGTGAAGGCCCAGGTGGGAAAGAGCTCTGCAGGAAAGCCAAAGAGCACAGGAGGAGCTGCGCCTTCAGCTTCTCAAGTATGAGGAGGCTTTGTCACTTTCCACTGTAATATCTCTTTTCCGCCTCAGCCACTTGACAAGGAGCCCCTCCAAGGCAGGTCTGTGTCCCATTCTTCAGAGCCTGCCTGAGACCTGGCTGGAAGTAAATGCTGAGGGATTTGGGTTGGGTGATTCAATGCACAGGGTCTGGCTCATTCTCTAGGCTATAAGCAATGGAGAAATCTCCTCCCTTTTTCTTAGAGAGTTTCTAATACATCTATCCTCTAACCAAATTCCCTTCTCCCAAATTCCTGCTATCTACACAGATGTTTAGCTTATTTCATGACAGGAAGAAAATTCCTCTAAGTCAAGTGTCAGGGGCTCTACCTACCCTTCCCAAGCCCAGGGTTTGGGCAGGGTGAGTGTGTGGGGGAGCTGTGGGAGCCCAGAGGCCCTCAGGGTTGCACCTTCTAGCACTTGCACTTGGCTTTGAGAGGATGATGTGGTCAGAGCAAGAGTCAGTAGACTTCCCTTAAAAACATTGATAGTGGGAGGCTCAGAGTGTAATTCGGCCTGCCTCATAGGTGGCCCGCCCTTAGGGCACAGGTGGAGCAAGGCAGGCCTGGGGGACCCTGAGCCTCAAGGGTAGAGGATGGGCCTCTCCCTCCACAGCCTGCCTTTCCAACATCTCCTTCCCACCATGGAAAGCAGGGTAAAGGAAGAGTCAGGGTCGGAGGGCAAGATGGTAACATGGGACTGGGGGTTTGATTTTGCCCTTCCCTCTTCCTTCCTGGAGAATAAGATATACATACCTTTTACTGAGGCTAACAGAGGGGTCTTTGAGGAAAATACTCCTCCAGTTAGTTTTTGGCAGCATCCCATTTCCCAAGCTTTGGTAGACAATGGTATATAGATCTGTGGTTCTCAGACTTGAGCGGGAATCATCATCCACTGGAGGGTTTGTTAAAGTCCACATTGCTGGGCCTACCCTCAGAGCTTCTGACTCAGCAGGTCTAGAGCAGGGCTCGGGAATCTGCATTTCTAACAAGATCCCAGGTGCTGCTGCTGTTGGTGGTCTGAGGACCACACTTTGAGAAACCCTGGTTTAGCACAGTGCTCAGCCAGAAGATGCTAAGAATCTATCCATCATCATAGGACAAAGATTTACTTGTCTTATATGTACTTTGCTCAAAGCAACTTTCCTTAATCCCTCCTCCCACATACAGAACCTGAAACTCTCCAGGCCCATGTCCTGGGGGAGGACCAAGGGGTTAAGAACCTGAGGGGACCCCAGGGGCTGGGGCAGGCAGAGAAGGGAAAGGGAAATGTTCACGTTTTGTTCTTTCCACTGCGTAGTTCTAGAACTCATACAAGTATTTCAAATACAACAGGTTTAATATTTCTTAGCCCTGGGGAAGGCGACTTCTTCCCAGAAGGCAGAGAAGCATGTAGCAAATGCCATATGCTCTGGGGGAATAGATGGTACAGGAGTCAAAGACCTGAGTTTGGGCCCCAGCACGGCTCTGGGACCTTGGGAGGGTCACTTCAGCTTCCCTAGTGTCCGTTTCTCCAATTGTGACTGTGTTAGAATAAAACTGAGCTCAAAAGGGCCCCATGAGGGTCAAAAGAGCCATGGTGAGTGACACTGTGGAACACTGGATGACAGTTCCAGTGAAGCCAACCTGAGCTGTCTCGGTTTCCACAGGAAGGACCAGTACCTCCTCTCGCCAGTGAACTGCTGGTATCTGGTTCTGCATCAGACCAGGCGGGAGAGCCGAGACCATGCCACCCTCAATGACATCTTCATGAACAATGTCATCGTCCGCCTTTCACAGATCAGTGAGGATGTCATCAGACTCTTCAAAAAGGTAGGCAAACAGGCCCCCTGACCTGCCTGGGTCTCTGCCATCCCAGGATGGCATGTGGTTTGGGGACGTGAGACCAGGAGGGCAGGTGTGTTGATGGGCGTAAGGGGCTAAGGGCTGGACTTGGCATCCCAGATCCTGAGTTTGAAGCCTAGATGTGGCTGGTGGCTCAGCCATTGTAGCAATCACCACAAGAATAAAAACCTTTTCATGGAAAAGTAAGCAGTTCATGTTTGTTGCAGGAAATTTGGGAAAATGGACATGAGTACACACAAAAAATAAAATGTTATCACTCAGAATGATCACTTAAGTGTCATAGGTGTTTCTGTATTGTATACACATGCAAACACATTTTCTATGAGTGCTCATTTTTGTACATTTGCCAGTTTACACACGCGCTTTCCCCAGCGAGATCAGAGACTGCGTGAATGATTTTACTGTCCGCTTATGTCACCTAAAAATTATATAACACTTTTGTTGCAGAACTTTCCCCTGTCAATAAGTATATTTCCATAACATTTTTGAACGATTAATAATACTTAATTATATAATATGCCCTAATTTATTTAACCAATGTCTTATTGTTGAACACTTAAGTTATTCCATCGTTTTACTCTCATAAACAACGCTTCTGCGAGTGATGTTGTGCAATGCACAGGGTCTGGCGGAAGTAGCGCCTGCTGGAGTGTGGTGGGTGGGGTACGTGAATGCTCGGACAAGATGGACAGCAATTTGGACATTTCGCCTAAAATGTCATATGGTGGGCTTGAGTGTGATACTGTTATGTTACAAAATTACATGCTTATGGTTTTGTAATAAAAGATTTAGGAATAAAAAGCAGGGGTGTTATTTGTACCAGACCCTGTATACACCTTTGTCACACTCAGTGCTACTTCCTAGGATCAGTTTCTCCAATGGGACTCGGGAAGTCAGAAGTGTGCTTATTTTGAAGTCTTTTAACTGACCGCTCAGTCGCTTTGAGAAAGGTGTTGTTACCATGTGAAGGCCCAGGAGCACAGTGGAGGGAGCAGTCCCGGTTTATGCCCCTGAGGTCTCGGTATCCCAAGCCCCTTGCACAGCACAGAGCAAACACTAGGTACCGTGTGCAAGTCCAAAGAACTGAACCCGCTTCTGTGAACTTCAGTTTTCTCATTTGTGAAGTGGGCAAGCCAGTTAGTCTTCCTGAGCCTCATCCTCTTTGTCTTGCAAATAGGGTTGAGATCCACTACTTCCCAGGAACAGTGTGAGGGTTAAAGGAATCAGTGCCTGTGAAGGAGGAAGGTGTGAAGTAGTTCGGGTGTGGTCCTTGGGTCCAGAATTCTTGAAATTCCTGGGGTCATAATTCTGGTTTCCTCATTAGTCTTCAGGCTTGTTCCGTATACTCTCTGAGCCTCAGCTTCCTCATTTGTGAGGTGGGGACAGACATACCCACTGGGCAATTGGAAGGATTAAGAGGGTTTTTAATCCCAAATAAAGCATGGAAAACAGCGCCTGGGGCTGAATGCTCAGGAAAGGTGACCTGGGATTGCTAGAGGCATGGGAAGAGGACAAGATGATGTGAAATATAATAATCTCGTCATGGTCTGCGGTGGGTTATTCTGTCTGAGGATGACTTCCATAGCAAAACTGCAGTCACAGGCTGGTTCCCTCCTTCCACCCAGTGTGCCCTGGGGCCATGTTAATGGAACATAGTCTAAGTTTAATATTTGCATAAGCAAACATAATTAGGAAGGTAAATACAGCGCAATTAAAGTAAAATCACATAGCGCTTTGCAAAGCCACACTGAAGCGATTCAGGTCACTTGCTCCCATCACAAGCCTCTGCCTGCTGCCACGGTTTCCTGGGTGGGAGTGACGTAAAAAGAAAGGGTCATCAGAGCCTTTAGGAAATGAAGGGTCTTCTGAGCTGAGGCCGGGGACAAGCAAGATGAATCTTTTCCGTTCTCATTTAGGCTGACAGCAGCCTCACTTGTGATGAGGTTAACAGGGTGGAAAATAATGAAAAATGTCTACCGCTGAGCTCCTAGCTGCCTTGTTACCAGGCCTGTGCCTGTGGAACAAAGGAAAGGACCCAGCCCCTGTGGGCCAGGAGGGAGATGGGGACAGGGCTTTGTGGGCTGATTTAGCCCAGCACAGCCCTTTGTGTTGCTTCGGTTATAGATAATCTTGGCGCTGAGGCTGCACTCCTTACCTGGTAAGAGTTCCCGGAGGCCTCAAAGTGACTGCAGGGGCTGCTGTCTGGTCAGACTGGGGAGCGGGCTCCTTGCTCACTCATTTTGTAGATGAGGAGGTAAAGCCTGAGCAACTGCCAGGAGAACCCAGAGTTGGCGGCTTTGGGCCTGTTCTCATCACTGGCAGGTGGCAACATGGCTGGGCTTTTGGAATCTCTCAAAACTGCCTCTCACTGACTGTGTGACCCTGAGCAAGTCTCTCTGAGCATTAGTTTTCTCAACTGGGAAAGGGAGATGGTGACAATATCTTCATCAGGGGCCTGTTTTGAAGAATAGATGCAGGACAAGTGTCCAGCACAGGTGTGGCTTTCAGTAGGTGCTCACTGAATGGTGGTTCACCAGTGATCCTGAAGAATGGAGCCCCCTCTGCATTCCTGAGATAGATAGTACTTGGGGTGGGGTGGTGGGGTGTGTGTGTTCCTTTATCATCCCATCACTTCATGCTCTAGCAATGTATCTGCAGGAGGTAGGAGTGGCTTCCAGGCCAGGTGTCCTTCCTGGGCTGGGGCCTGGGGTAGCCACCTTGACTGCCAGCTTCTCACAGATGCAAGATGCTATTTGACTTAATAACTACCTTTTCATGATTCTCCATTTTCCCTTTTGTAGTGAAATTTATTTACATGGCTAGAGGAAGCACTTCAAATTCCAGAAGCCATTCTAGGATTCATCTGTTCAAATGGACTTATACTTGCAGGTGGTCCTTGCTTTAAGTGTGAAATCCACCATAGCAGAATGGAACTGGATGAGGTTTTGGAGGTCATTATAGGGATCAGCACTATTATGGTCACAAACAACAGAAACCCAGCTCAACCTGCTTGAGAGAAGAAAGGGAATTTACAAGCTCTTTAGAGCCAGGCCTGGCTTTAGGCATGTGGGACTTCCAGGGCACAAAGGAATTCAGTCTCTCTGCAGCTCTGCTCTAATTCCTACCCCACCCCACACACCCTTTTTAAGGGGAGACAGTGAAGGGCTCTTCTATAGTCAGTCTGTTTCCATGTGATAACCAGACGGCCCCTGGCAGCTCCAGGCGTACATCCTACCTGTTTCAAATTCAGTGGAAAGGAAGAACTCCCTTTTTCCAGAGTTGAGTCTTATGGGCTCTGATTGGTCCAGTGTGAGTCATGTGAGCACTCCTACCTGTGGCTGGGGGACGCAGTGTGGACTGACCAGGCCTGAGAAACACACCCATCCCTGAAGCTAAGCATACACTCAACTTACCTGACACATGGGACAGAGAATGAGTGAGGGGCGATTCCCCAAGGAAAAACTGGGTGCATTAAATCAACAGATGTCTACTAGGCTTTATGTTCCAGTCCTTTTACCATCCTCTATAAAGTATTCATCCTCCCTCTTCTAGATCTCCCTCAGTAAAGGGCATTCATTGCCTCTCAGGATGGTTCATTCTATTTGGGGATAACCATGATTAATAAAAAATTCTCCCCAATGTTGAGATGAAATCTTACAATGTTTCTACTCAGAGGGCCTAGTCATACACTTGAGGGCTATATCCCTCAAATTTACACAGAACCTGTCAATTGCTTGAAGAAGAGAGGAGTTGTGCTCACCTACCCAGGTCTTTCCCACCTCTGGGTAACATTTGAGGCTCCTCCACTTGTCCCTCTGTGATTTGGCTTTGTGTTTCCTCCCCACCAGGGATACTCTCCCTGGGTCAACCCTGGGTCTTTTCTGACCCACAGAAGTTAACATTCAGGACCATTCAGAATACTCTGGTTTTCCCAGCTAAGAGGACAGCAGAGCTATGTTGACTCTTCATTTCTAATAATGAAATCTGTGATGGCATTTTGCCTTTTTCATGATAGTTTCATCACATGGTTGACTCACCCTGAACTCTCAGCCCAAATCTGCAGGTGTGTTTTGTACCAACTGTTTTTTAATCTATCCTATAAATTCTGCACTTAGTTTTTTTCTAATATTTGCCCTTTTAAAACTTTTATTATATTAGATTCTGGTCAAAAGGGATCAGTTTCCTTATTTAAGTGATTTTTCAAGCAGCAATGGGGTAACTTTTTAAAGAGGTCCTAATTGTTCCTCTGTGGGAAAAGCCTGTTTTATTACTTCTCTGTGTCTTCCTCCTTGGTGTTAGCTTCTTCTCTGTGTCAGTTCTTCAGCCATATGTTTGATTCTCCTGTACCTTCTTAGTGGAGAGGTGGAAAGCGGGGCAGAAAGTTGAGAATGAGATACAGTTAAGGTGACTCTTGAGTTGGATGTTAAAAGATGAATGGGAGTCTGCCAAGTGTGGAAGGGAAGTGGGGGTTCAGTGTTAGGAGAAAGGCAAGAACACAGTGGGTACAGCACATCATGACGGCAGTACAAGGCAACTCACAACGGAGGTGGCAAAACAATGGTCCACAGCTGAATTCAGTTCTCAAGGGTAATCTGCTTGGCCCTCACTATGTTAAGAAAATTAGACAACCAATCAAGAAAAGCTTCAGGGTGGAGACTTCCAGTCAAGGTGGTGGCACAAGTAAACATGGCTCACTTCCTCACACAACCACATCAAAATTACAACTAAATTATAGAGCAACCATCACAGAACCATCAGAAATCAAGTTGAATGGAAGTCTGACAACTACAGAATGAAAGAAACCACATCCATCCAGACTGGTACGAGGGCTGGTCCCACATCCCCGTGTGGTAGATACAAACTTGGGAGGGATATCTCAGGATTGAGGAGTCCTAGCCCCACAACAGGCCTCCCAGCCCAAGGTTTCAGTGTCAGGAAGATAAGTCCCCATAACTTATGGGGGCTGCAAAAAACAGAGGGGGCTGAGTGAGTGGAAGAAATTTCTAGAGCTCCAAGTAGTTTCCCTTAACAAATCCATACACAGACTTACTCAGACTCACTTCTTCTGAGCTGCAGCACTGGGATAGCAGCTTGAAAGGCACCAGTGGCACACAGGGAGGAACTGAAGTGTCTGGCATCAAGGTAAGTGCTGTGGGGCAGCTTTCTCCCAGACAGAATGGTGGGCAGAGGCCATCGTCCCTTTTGTGAACCCTTCCCCCACATAGCCACAGAACTGGCAGGATGGTACCATATCTAAGACTCCATCAACTTGGCTGACACTATTTGCCTCACCCTAGAAATCCCCTGAGACTCCTTCCCACCTAACTTACAGATCCACCCAAACAGTTAACATGACTTTTTCATATGAATGGCTGGTCTTGGCCCATGCTGCATAACTTCCTAAATCCTCTCAAACAAGCAACAGCTGACCTCAGTGAGTGCCTAGCTTCTGTACATTTTGATAAGTGATCTCAGGCCCAGTACTAGCAGCAGTCAGCCTCGATTCACAGCTTGGCTTCACCTGGGAACCTCTAAGCCCAGCAAAAGTAGCATCCATCTCAGATTGCTTTATAACCTAGGCAGAGTGGCCATGGGCAAAACAGATGGGGGCTGACTTGGCCTGCACCACCCAGAAAGTTCCAGAGCCTGTGAACCCAGTGACAGCTACAGACCACATCAGAGCTCCATCCCCTTGCCCCTGCACAGTTGATTTTCCATGGAGGATGGACGGTGGTGGTCAGTGGTTATAGCCAGTCCTTGCAGCTGACTGGCCTGGGTAAATCCTCCCATTGACCTGCCAACAGCAATCAAAGCTCAACTATGAGAGGAGGGTGCACTCAGCCCACATGAAGGCTGCACCTTGAGTATTCATTCAGCTTGGGTGATAGGGGAGGCTGTGCCACTAGACCCTACAGGACACCTACTACATTAGGCCATGCTACCAAGACAGGGAGTCATAACAGCTCTACTTAATACATAGAAACAAACACAGGGAGGCTGCCAAAATGAGGAGACAAAGAAACATGGCCCAAATGAAAGGACAGATCAAAACTCTGGAAAAAGAGTTAAACTAAAGAGAGATAAGCAATCTAATAGAATCAGAGTTCAAAACACTGGTTATATGGATGCTCAAGGAACTTAGTGAGGACCTCAACAGCATAAAAAAAAGATCCAGTCAGAAATGAAGTTTACACTAACTGAAATAAAGAATAATTTATAGGGAAACAACAGTAGAGTAGATGAAGCTCAGAATTCAAACCAATGATTTGGAACATAAGGAAACAAAAAACAACCAAGCAGAACAACAAGAAGAAAAAAGAATAAAAAAAAAAGAGGATTGTGTAAGCAGCCTCTGGGACAACTTCATGAGGTCCAACATTCATGTCATGGGGTGCCAGAGTAGAAGAGAAAGAGCAAGAAATTGGAAATCTACTTGAAAAAATAATGAAAGAAAACTCCCCTAATTTAGTGAAGGAAATAGACATGCAAATCCAGGAAGCACAGAGAGTCCTAAACAAGATGGGTGCAAAGAGGCCCACTCCAAGACACATCATAATTAAAATGCCAAAGGTTAAAAATAAAGAGAGAATCTTAAAAGCAGCAAGAGGAAATAAGTTAGTTGCCTATAGGGAAGTCTTCCCTTAAGACTTTCAGCTGATTTCTCAAAAGAAACTTTGCAGGGTACAAAGGACTGGCAGGAAATATTCAAAGTCATGAAAAGCAGGGACCTACAGCCAAGATTGCTCTACCCAGCAAAGCGATCATTTAGAATCAAAGGGCAGATAAAGAGCTTCCCAGACAAGAAAAAACTAAAGGAGTCCATCATCACCAAACCATTAGTATATGAAATGTTAAAGGAACTTATTTAAGAAAAAGAAGACCAAAACTATGAACAATAAAATGGCAAAAAATACATATCTATCAACAGTTGAATCTAAAAAAACAAATTAAGCAAACCAAAAGAACAGAGACAGAATCACGGATACAGAATGTTTTGATGGTTGCCAGATGGGAGAAGGGTATGGAGGAATGGGTGAAGAGGTGAGGGGATTAAGAAGTACAAATAGGTAGTTACAGATTAGCCATGGGGTTGTGAAGTATAGTATAGGAAATGAAGTAACCGATGAACTTATATACATGACCCATGGACATGAACAATAGTGTGGGAATTGCCTGAGGGACAGGAAAGGGCTGGATAGATGGGGGCAAAGGGAGAAAAATTGGGACAACTGTAATAGCATAATCAATAAATATAATTAAAAAAAGAAAATTAAATCAACATTTAAAAATTTGGGGGTTTCACATAAAAATCATGATTTTGTGTTTCTCTTAAGAAATCAGAAGCACTGCAAATACCAGATCCACGAGGGCTCATACTTGGCAGTACTTGGCTGAAACTGAGTAGCTGCTGGCCCCTCTAATCAGGGCACACTCTCTCCACTGCTGTGGTCCCGCTATTGTCCAGTGTATTACACCTACTTGTCTCCTTTATTTTGCCTCCCCAGACCTTTATGCATTTTAGTTTGTGGCCTCATCTTTAAACATTACCTGCCAGTGGTTGGTGTATAAATTCTAGCTTCAGAATCCCCTGGAAGGCTTGTGGAACGTGGAATGCTGGGCCCCATTCCCACAGTTTCTGACTCAGTAGGTCTGAGTGAAGCCTGAGAATCTGCATTTTTAACAAATTCCCAGGCGATGTTGATGCTGCCAGTCTGGGGGACCACACATGGAGAATGACCTACCTAGTCCAACCTCCTTGTTTTCCAAGTAAGGAAACTGAGCCCCCAACCCCCTCTGGTAAGCGCAGAAGCTGGCCCCAAATGCAGGTTTTTGACTCCAGGTCTGGTACTGAACCCACTACCCCCTGTGGTGCACCAGTGGGAGGTTCCATCTGCATCCTGCTTGCTCTCCCTTCCCACCCCAACCATTTCTGAGACTGGGCACTGAAATCCATTTCATTTCCAGCCTCAGCTTCCTTAACAATAGCCACCCATTATTCTATGCTCTGATGCCTGCAGAATTTAATTACTTGCCAGGCAGTGAAGTGAATTTGATTGTTGGAAGCTGTGGTGTTCTAGAGACAGCGCTAACGAGGAAAGACTCTTAGCAGAGAGAGAGAGCATTTGGGGGGGCTTGTGTTTGAAAGCAGCCATTCACTGTGTGGCAATAAGGGCTTGGTCTTAAGTGAGCTTTTTCGTTCCCGCCTCGAAGATGTCTGTCGCATTTCATAAATAAATTGGGGCTTTTGTGTGCATTAATTGCTTTGCTTTGTAACCAAGATCAAAAGCACCAATGGCCTTGGATTCAAAGCCAAGTTTATTTTTTATTATTGGGTTGAAGGAGAGAATGAGGGTTTGCATGCTGGAGAGTCCAGCTATGAGGTCTGCAAGGAGAGAGAGAGAGAGAGGGAGAGAGGGAGAGAGGGAGAGGGAGAGAGAGAGGGAGAGGGAGAGGGAGGGAGTGTGAGCAAAGTGGGCAGGCTGCCAAGGCACGAGGAACTTTCAGCCAGTCTCTACCCGGGGAGATGAAGTTGTGAATGCTCACTCTTCTAGTACGGCTTGCTGTGCTGGTCACCATCAGGCATTCCCAATGCATTCAATAAACATATATTAGTACTATCATGACAGTAGATAAACATTGATTATAAATAACAATTAGTGAGCGCTTACTGTGTGCCAAGTTCTGGGCTAAGCATTCTATAGACATTTAATTCTTAAAGCCTAGGAGTAAGATGCTGTCATCACTTAATTTTTCAGATAAGAAAGCTGATGCTGATATAGGTGGAGCTGGGATTGGGATCTAGATGTATCTGACTCCAGAGCCCAGTTGTAAAGGCCAGTGCTGAAGAAGACAGAGAAATGAGTCAGATGTGGTGCCCTCCCCGAAGGAGCTCACAGTGTAGACTGGAAGTGAAGGCAGGTGTGTAGCAGTGACAAACACAGCAGAGAGGGAAGTCGGTTCAGAGAGAGGAGGACCTCCAATCTGGGCTGGTGTGGGGTGGAGGGAGTTCGGGCAAGGTTTTATGTTGGGGAAGCAACATTTGAAGTGAGCCTTGAAAGATTAGCATCTATCCCAGTAGGTTTCCCGGAAAGCCGATTCTGAGACAGTGATTATGATGCAGAGATATATTAGCTAGTGCTCTTGGGGTACCCACCTGTAGAAGGAAAGAGAGTCAGCCGGTGGAGAAGGTTGGCCATGGTGCAATTGCAACAAAGGCCTCAACTGAGTCCTTGGGGAGCTCTGAAGCGGGGGTGCCCTCCTAGTCATCCTGGGTTGTGGCAAGGAGGCTGAGTGGGCCTTTATACCCTCAAGTTGTTCCCAGAAGGGGGTGTGGCCTTGGGCAGATGCCTCTTTATCTGAGGTAGTTCCCCAAAAGGCTGATAGCTAGGGGTGTCTTCACTCTTCACAGCTGGGGAAACAAGTCAATGAGTCAGTCAGTCCTGAAGGGAATCTGGCTGGCAGTGTATCGCTGTGTTCTCAAACATACACAGAGATTCAGGAAAAAGGAGAGATAGGATCCCAGACCAAAGGAAAGGCCCATGGGCAGAAAAGTCTGGGTCCTGTATCATGAATAGCTAGACCGCTGTTGTAGTTCAGTGCAGTGGTTAGGGTTACAGACAGACTCTCTGGCTCAATTCCTGTTCTCCCACTTTCAGGCCATGTGAGCTCATCCTAATCCCTCAATCCTCTGAGTTTCTTCATTTTCAAAATGGAACTAATGATAACATGCTTCATGGGGTTGTTGTGGGGATTTAAAAAAATATATTAAATCCCTACCTGGCACACAGTAAGTAATCAATAAATATTACCTATTATTGGGATGATTATTGGACTTTGAGAAACAATTTAGTGAGAATTAAGATTGGAGAGTTAGATTAAGAATTAAGATTGGGATAAAGGAGTATTTTATTCAGGGTACACAGGTTAAATAAAGGGTCATAAGTAAAAAATGTGCTCAGGAAACTACTCACTGATTAGTTCTAAATGATGGTGGTCTTATCTCTGCCTTGATAACATCTTATTTCTTTTTCTTGCCTTATTATATTAGCTAGGACCTCCGTCTGGTACAGTGTGAAGGGAAATGGGAGAGAAGTGGCCCTCTTGATTTTTAAAAGGCAATGCTTCTAACTTTTTACCATTTAAGACACAAACTCTTAGCGAATTAGGAATAAATAGGAACTTCCTTAGCCTGACAAAGGGTATTTACCAAAAACCAATAGCAAATATCAAACTTACTGCCAAA
>VMDR010014758.1:0-23136 GCA_007922815.1 Macrotus californicus | reverse complement strand
CCATATTTCCTTTTCTATCTTCCAGGTTAATTATCAGAGTAATGAGCCCTTAATAAATGTTCCTTAGATGAATGAATAAGTTCCTGCTAAAGGAAAAGTTATTTTTTAATTCCTTCAACCATACTATATCTTTTTAATCTAGATTTGACTATACAAGACTCTATATTTTAGTATTAGAATGAAATAAATAAAATTTTATCTCATCACGGAATATTTTTTAGGAAAACATTAATTTTTTCCTTTTTGCTACTATTTCCAAATAGCTGGTAATTAAAATCTAATTTGCATTTTTATAACATTTAAGTAGGTCTTTTATTTTTTCATTTACATATCCAATCAATACTATAGAACCTTCTTAATAACCATGTTATTTGCTAATGAAGCTAAAGAGAATTAACTCATTCCATACTAGTTATAACACTACCCTTCTAGTATTAGTTATCCAAGGCAGTACATGTTATCTGAATGAATTAATAGAGATGAACGATGAATACTGGGATTGCTGAGTCACCACATCGCCATTCTAAAAATTTTTTTTTTAATTTTATTGTTGTTCAAGTGCATTTACCCCCCACTACTCCCCCCCACCCTAGCCATCCCCACCTCCCCTTGGTTTTGTCCATGTGTCCTTTATAGTTGTTCCTAAAAACCGTTCCCCGCTTCCTTCCCTTTATCCCCTCTCACCTCCCCTCTGGTTTTTGTCAGATTGTTTTTAATTTCAATGTCTCTGGTTATATTTTGCTTGCTTGTTTGATTTTGTTGATTAAGTTTCACTTATAGGTGAGATCATGTGGTATTTCTCCCTCACCGCCTGGCTTATTTCACTTAGCATAATGCTCTCCAGTTCCATCCATGTTGTGGCAAAGGGTAGGAGCTCCTTCTTTCTTTCTGCTGTGTAGTATTCCATTGTGTAAATGTACCACAGTTTATTGAAGCTTTCATTTACTGATGGGCACTTAGGTTGCTTCCAGCTCTTGGCTCTAACTCTAATTCTGGAAAACGCACACCAGGTATATTCTTTTAAAAACAGCTTTATTAAAACTTAATTTGCATATAATAAAATTCATCTGTTTTAAGTTTCTAATTTGATGAGTTTTCAGTAAATTCATTCAGCTGTTCATCTGTCATCATAATATAGTTTCAGAGTATTTCCATCACCCCAAAAAGTTCCCTCAGCACATCTGTCCACTCGGCAAATATGCTTTTCTTTCTTTCAATGAAGTATGAAAAGTGACATTTAGAAAGCAGAGTTAACAACAGAACAGCCCCATATAAGAGGATCTAGCCTGGGCCCTACTCCTCCCCATTCAGAAGTGAACTCTGACATAGGACTTCTAATAGGAGCTCAGATGAGAGTGTGATCCAGGTGTTCTGGTGTTTAACCTCCTCACCTCAACTGAACCTTCCTCCTCCAGAGACCATCCTTTATGGCTGCATAAAAGTAAACTGGTCAAAGAGCCCAGTGCTCAAAGTGTAACTTGAAGGGAAATAAAACCAGCCTCAGTTACAAAGAGAAGAATATAAAAAAGTCACTCAGAGTATAGAAAAGCAAATAGAATGTATAAATAGAGCCACACAAGACCAAGGTTGAAATAAATGGCATGGCTTTAATTATGTTTCTATCAAAAGCACAATACAGAAAAAGGAACAAACATGCAAAAGCATATGCCCAAAAGGAAACATCATGTGAAAAATAGGAGCACCTGATTGCTTCAGGTAACAGAGCAACTTTGGGCTGTTAAGGAAAAATCATTAACTCAAGGGCCCAAAGACAAAAGAAAAAAACAGAATAAAATAAAAATGAGGGTGTGGTAGGCAGCACCTGAGATGGCCCCCAATGATCCTCAGCTCTTGGTTTTCACACTCTTGTATAATCCCTCCCCTTGAGTATGGGCACAGAATATGGCAGAGATGATGATGGAATGTCATTTTTAGGTTGATATACAAAAACTTTGCCTTCCATCTTGGGCACCCTCTCCAGTTCTCACTGAGGAAAGCCAGCAGCTATGTTTTGAGCTGCCTTATGGAGAGGCCTGTGCGTTAAGAAATGGATGTCTGCAGGTAACAACAAGCGAGCTCCTGAGAGTTCCTGCCGATATCATTTGAGGGAGCTTGGCAGCAGATCCCTCCCTGATCAAGCCTTGAGAACCCTGGTGCCCAGCTGATACCTTGACTGAGATCTTGTGAGAGAACCTGAGCAAGAGGCACCCACCTGAACTATGCCTGTACTTCTGAGCCATAGCAATTTCTGGTCAGTAAATGTTTGTTGTTTTAATCCGCTAAATTTTGAGTAATTTTGTGAACAAAAATACCTAATGTGGGGAAACGAATTGAGAATCAAATCAATCACTATAGAATTAATAAATAAGTGAAAACAAGACAGATAAAAACTGACAACCCTAAAAATTGATTTACTGAGTGAAAAGGTATTATGGTTTACATATCATGGTGGTATGGTCTGGATGATCACTTTTCAGATTTAAGAATAAAAGAAATAAATATAGAACACAAAAAATAATTTAATTAAAGGACATATCCCTCAAGTAGATAACTTAAGAAATGGAATAGGCAATGGTTCGAAGATAAAAGATGATGTAAGAATCTGGAATGAATAATGAACAGAATTTGCAGACCAAAGCCACACATGTTCCAGAAAAAATACTATGATGCAACAATAATTCACATTGAAACATATTTATGGAATCTTTTAGGTATCCAAGGACAAAAAAACAAAAAAAAAACAAAAACAATTCTATGTAATGGGGGAAATATGGGCTAGTTTTACATTTCTTTAGAGCAATACTCAATGTCAGAAAACACTGGTAAAAATTTTGCTACAAAATTCTGAGGTAAAGAAAGGTATCATTCAAATACAAAGAGACATTCTCAAAAATGAAAGAATTCAAGAAACAGAACACCAATAGCCTGTCTTTCAAAAAACAGTGCTGAGAGAACTTTCTGCAATACATGAACTATCCCACTAGCCACCTGTGACTATTGAGTACCTGAAAAGTGTCTAGTGAGACTGAAGAATTAAATTTTTAATTTTATGTAAAGGTAAGTTTAAAATAATAAAGAGCCACATGCAGCTAGTGGCTACCATACTGAATAGCACAGGACAAGAAAATGAATAAGAAAAACTGAAACACATAAAAATAACAACAAAAACTGGGAGGTAAGGGGACAGAAGACAAAGGATAAGATGTTGTTCCCCTCTTTCAGAGCAAGAGGTCAATCAATACTAGGACTGAAATTTAGTTTTTAAAAAATGTTTATTTTATAAGCTACTTTTAGAGGAATCTTTTAGAAAGTAAAATCTAAAGAGGAAAAAATATTTGAGGTTCAACAATTCCTTACATTTCAATTCAGCTTCTTTTTCATTTTTCTTCTAAAGTATATTTTATTGATTATACTATTACGGTTGTCCCAGTTTTTCCCCCTTTGCCTCCCTCTGCCTGGTACCCCCCTTCCCTCTAGCAAGTCTCCCCTTAGTTCATGTCCATGGGTCATGCATATAAGTTCTTCAGCTTCTCCATTTCCTATACTTTTCTTACCATACCCCTACCTAGCCACCTGTGTTTCTTAATCCCTGCATCTTTCCCCACATTCTCCCCCTTCCCTCTCTCAGCTGATAACCCCTCCAAATGATCTCCATATCTATTAATCTGTTCCTGTTCTAGCTGTTTGCTTAGTTTGTTTTTTAGATTCAATTGTTGATAGTTGCAAATTTGTTGCCATTTTAATGTTAATAGTTTTGATCTTCTTTTTCTTACACAGTTCCCTTTAACATTTCATATAATTATGAATTAGTGATGATGAACTCTTTTAGTTTTACCTTGTCTGGAAGTATTTTATCTGTCCTTCAGTTCTAAATGATAGCTTTGCTGGATAGAGTATTTGCTGGATAGAGCTGGTTGTAGGTTCTTGCTTTTTATCACTTTGAATACTTCTTGCCAGTCCCTTATTGCCTGCAATGTATCTTTTGGGAAATCAGCTGACAGTCTTATGGGAACTCCTTTGTAGGTAACGCTCTGCTTTTCTCTTGCTGCTTTTAAGATTTTCTCTGTATCTTTAACCTTTGGCATTTTTTTTTTATTGTATTTACTTAGAAGCATTCAGAATGTCAACAAAACAGCTGCAACTTTTTTTTGCAATTACAGAGTGGTATTCAGTTAACAGAACAACAGTGATTTTGTATAAGCTGCATCAGAGACAACTGAAGACGAAAAAACTACCATCCCCACATATAACTAATGTGTGCTGTGCACCAACAAGAACCTGCTTCAAACTTCCATGCCACTTTACAACCCCCACACCGTACCAGGCAAGGTTAGTGGCTGTTGAAAATACCACCAGGACAGGGCTATCTAAAGACACACTCGGTAGTGTGTTAACTATACAAAAAAAGACACTGTACAGTTTAAAAACAAATCTTACACAGCCTTACATTGCAATTTGTTTGCTTTAAAAGGAGTGAGTTGTGTACAGGGGGGTTAAATGCTTTATAGACAAGAAAAAAAAAACTGTGCTAGAACCAACTTATTCATCATCATCATCTTCTTCATCTTCATCCTCTTCATCTTCTTCCTCCTCCTTTTTCTTGTTCTTTTCAGCCTTGACAACTCCCTTTTTTGCAGCATCAGGCTTTCCTTTAGCTCAGTATGCAGCAATATCCTTTCCATATTTCTCCTTCAGCTCAGCAGCCTTCTTTCCATCAGGCTGCTTGTCAACTGCAGCAGTGTCATTCCACATCTCTCCCAGCTTCTTCGCAACATCACCAATGGATAGGCCGGGATGCTCTCCTTTGATTTTTGGGTGATACTCAGAACAAAACAAGAAAAAGGCCGAAGGAGGCCTCTTGGGTGCATTGGGATCCTTGAACTTCTTTTTTGTTTCCCCTTTAGGAGGAATATAAGTTTTCATTTCTCTTTCATAACGGGCCTTGTCCGCCTTTGCCGTGTCTTCAAATTTTCCTTTCTCTTTAGCAGACATGGTCCTCCACCTCTCTGAGCACTTCTTAGAAAACTCTGAGAAGTTGACTTAGCATCTGGGTGCTTCTTCTTGTGCTCCTCCCGCAAGTTTGCACAAAGAAAGCATATGATGACATTTTGCCTCTTGGCTTCTTAGGATCTCCTTTGCCCATGTTTAATTAGTTTTCCTCAGTGAGCACAGAGTCGCCCAGTGCCCGTCCGGCTCGCACTTGCCCCGGCGCTGTCTCTATGGAGCTCAATATACTGCAATGGCTGTGGGAGCGGGAGCCAGACGCAGCCTCCTCACTCTCTCTGCTCTAACCTTTGGCATTTTCATTATGATGTGTCTTGGTGTGGTCCTCTTAGGGTTCAACTTGTCTGAGACTCTCTGTGCTTCCTGGACTTGTGTGTCTATTTCCTTTAACAAATTAGGGGAGTTTTCTTTCATTATTTTTTCAAGTAAGTTTTCAATTTCTTGCTCATTTTCTTCTCCTTCTGGTACCCCTAATGATTTGGATGCTGGTACATTTGGAGATGTCCCAGAGGCTCCTTATTCTATCCTCATTTTTTTAAATTCTCTTTTTCTTCTTGCTGCTCTGATTGAATACTTTTTTCCTTCCTTATGTTCCAAATTGTTGATTTGATTCTTGGCTTCATCCCCTCCACTGTTGGTTCCCTGTAAATTTCCTTTTATTTCATTTAATGCAACCTTTATTTCTGTCTGGGTCTTTTTATGCTGTTGTAATATCCAAAGATTTCTTTGAGCATCATGATAACCAGTGTTTTGAACTGTGCATCTGATGAGTTGCTTATCTCCATTTCATTTAGTTCTTTTTTTGGAGTTTTATTCTGTTCTTTCATTTGGGCTGTATTTCTTTGTCTTCTCAATTTGGCAGCCTCCTTGTATTTGTTTCTTTGTATTAGGTAGAGCTGCTTTGACTCCCTGTCTTAGTAGCATGGCCTATTATGGAAAAGGCACCTATAAACTGTGTGGGGCAGAGCCTTAGAAAATCGCCAGGGTGGGGCAAGCCATTTCATTGCTTTGTGGCTCTGTGTGGCTCAGGGAGGGGACAATGCCACTGTCTGGCCTCTGGAGGTTGCCCAGGAGGAAGCACTCTCCCTGCACTCGCCCCCTTACCAGTCATTTCACTTTCTCCCCTTCTCCTCGTATACCACTTGTGCCCTTCCAGCTGTTGCCCTGGTGCTGAATTCCAGAGGGGATGGGTCTGTGTGAGTCCTAAGTCCACTGCAGATCCTTTCATAAGAGGAGTCTCTTGAGAATCTTGCAGTTTCTTCCATCACTCCAAATCCCACTGGTTTCTACAGCCAGAAGTTATGGGGACTTACCACCTACCACTGGAACCCTGGGCTGGGTGGTCATGTCTAGGGCAGGGATAGCTGGCTCCCAAGGTATCCCTCCCGATTTTATCTACCACATGTGAATGTGGTGCCGTCCGTTCCACCACCCCTCCTACCCATTTGGATGAGTGTGGCTTCTTTAAATCCCTGGTTGTCAGACTTCCACACAGCTCATTTTTCTGATAAATCTGGGTGATATCTGTGTGTAGTCCAGTTGTAATTTTTGCTGTAGTTGTGCATGGAGGTGAAGCATGTTTACCCAAGCCTCCATCTTGTCCGGAATCTCAATTCAGTTTCTTTTTCAACTATTAAAATAAAACTCCATTTTATGTTTTTAATTAATAGAACAGCTATATTATCCTGTATTTAACAAAAAGGTTTCTAGCTTTTGCTGTTATCATTCTGACTGTACATAGGATATGCCTAGAGTAGTCATCTGGAATGATGTTCACTTAATGCTAAAAGAGTTGTTTCCATATGAGATTTGGAGTGGAATTTTTTTTCACCTTTAAATTCTTCACAATGAAAATCAGTATTTTTTTATGTAACAAGTCTGTTTGACTGTTTTTAGAGTAACAGCCTATAAGTTAATACTGCAAGAAGTTGACAGTAATGGGAATATGAATTTTGAGTAGTGAAAATATGAAATTTTTCATTTTTATATATTTCAGATTTTTAAAAAATTTCCTAAAGAAGGAAAAAAAAAGTTCACAGAAAGTTTTGAAGTTATATGGCATCGATTCTCATTTTGCATTCACACTAGCTGACTACCTAGATTGCCCTCAACCCTCCTGGGAGGAGATTCATCATCTGGGAAGTAGCCATAGTCACTGATGGCTTGTAGGTACAGCTCAATGTTCCTACCCACTTGTCAAGGTCTTCCTAACTTCTAATCCCAAAACCAGGTGAGGATCTGGCCAGAGGCCTTAGTCAGGGGAGGCTTATCCCTGGAATTCTAGTACTTGGGTGATCCTCTTTCTCTCTCTCTCTCTCTCTCTCTCTCTCTCTTTCTCTCTCTCTCTCTCTCTCTCTCTCTCTCTCTCTCTCTCTCTCTCTCTCTCTCTCTCTCTCTCTCTCTCTCTCTCTCTCGTCAAGGATTTATTAAACACCAACTCCAATTAACACATGTTTAGTAGGATTCTATTATATACAAAAACTATAGTAGGTGCTGAGGGACAAAATAAATAGCCAAAACATATTTCCTGTTTCTTAGAGGCACTGAAACTCCAACTGGGGATTGGAGACATCCACACAGGAAATAGCCCTGGTGACTGAAAGAGCAGGCAAGAGGGGGGTGCATCATCCTGGACTATGAGAAGGAGCCATGGTACATCCCATTTCATTCCTCTGTAAAGTTTGTCCTGCTGCTGGTTTGCACTGCCCGCACCCCCACCCACATCATCTATTTGAGAACCAGCAAAGAAGAAAACTCTTAGACTAATACCCTATGGTCAGGTTGGATGTGTGCCTTTCATTTGAAAATTCCTCCAAAGAAAAGAGATTTTAAAGCACTGCTCTTCCCTTCTTACCCCTATCCCAGTTTCCAACTCTCCACTATACTGTGAAAACTTCTCAGTCTTGGAATTCTTTTGGGGCAGTTTTCTCTTGCTTCTACCTATGAGGTAACATGCCTTTTTCTCTAGGACTGACCCCACTTCCTTCTCTCACTTACACTCTTTGCACACTCTCTCACCCCACTCCACTTGGTAAGCTGATGGAACTCAAGAATCTCTCCCTTGAGAGGGACACCCACCCTCACAAGAGTTTTGCAGAGGTGGCCTGGCTCAGTAAGGCTCTATAAAGGAGAATGGGGCCCAGATTCTTTGACTAAGAGTCTTCAATTCATCTTTTTCCATTAATGATTTTCTTTGAGGTGGAGTGGCAATAAAGAAGAAGAATCGTGAGCTCCAAGATCCACTCTTTAATAATTACATCTGCCCTTCTTCCTACTTCCCAAGAGAATGTGTTTTAACATGGTTAGTGAAAGTTAGTAATATAGTTAATAAAACTTTAGAAATTATAAATCACTGTAAGTAGTCTTATTACTGGACAAGGGGAATTCTAAACCTGTCTCTTCACAGGACTGTAGGCAGCATATTCAATTTTCATCAAAACATACAACTTTCAGTAAGACACCAGGCTAAAAACCTATCTTTACCATTCTCCACCTCCAACCTGAGCAAATTACTCAACATCACTACCCTTCACAGCCATGACCCATCAACAGTAAGGTGTAGTTGACAGTGCTGTGAAAATTAAACAGGATGTGTGAAAAACACATATTCGATAGAATAATTATGTGAAAACACTTTGTAGGCAGCCAGCAAAGGTTAGTTTCCTTCTTGGGCTGTCACAAATGTTTTTAAAAGAGAGCTTGTAATGACAAACCACCCCAACACACTTGAACTTCACATCATATGCAGCTGGAATGAAATACCTAAAAAAAATAGGAGGGAGTCTATACAATCTTAAAACTGGTATCTTTAATTTGATTACTAATAGCTAAGTTTAGTAAATGCTTACTAATTGCCAGGCACTGGGTTAGATATTTTTTATGTAGCAACGCTATGAAGGTTGACACTTGTTATCTCCAGCTTGGGAAGAAAGAATCAAGAGCACAAAGACAGAAAAAGTGGTAGGGTCCATCCGACAATTGTGTAAAACCCAAACAAGAATTCCCTTCAACGTAAAATCATAAATCTAAGGAATACTGGTATACTAGCACCTAAGTAACCAAAATCAAGTTTTAGTGACTGCTTTTGTCATGGGAAAATCCATAGTATCGCTCTAATAAGATCTTTTATTAAACTTCTAATAATTATTCTTAGAACTTAAACTAAAGTCTAAAGGTAAGAGCTAAGGCTCTTTTGGTTTGGTGGAGAATTACTAACAGTGCTGAAATTTGGAATATTCAGCTTAAAGAATGTTAACATCACATGACACCACTCACTTTTCGTCAAACTAGCCTTCAGTCAGTTTAAATTACTTAATTTAAAATTGTCCTCAATGTTGCCCTGGCCAGCGTGACTCAATTGGTTGGAGCATCGTCTCATAAACTCAAGGGCAGTTTCGATTCTTGGTTAGGACACAGAGCTGGGTTGCGGGTTTGGTCCCTGATTGGGGTGCCTACAAGAGACAACCACTTGATGTTTCTCTCTCACATCAGAGTTTCTCTCCCTCTCTCTCCCTCCCTCCCTTCCCCTCTCTAAGTAAGTCCTCCAGTGAGAATTTAAAAAAAAATTGTCCTCAGTATTGAAAATGGGTAATAGGTAGGTACATCAATGTTCATTATACTCTTCCCCTTTAATAATTTTAAATTTTTCCACCAAAAGTTTTTAAGTCTACACACACACACACACACACACCCCTCCCATGATCGCTGCAGAGAGAGGCTGATTCATACAAATTACAGAAGACACCCTCCTCTGGATAATTTTAACTTTTCCTAAAAATAAACATTCCAGTCACCACCAGTGAGGGGGTGCACTGTCAGGAATGCACTGTCATGGCAGATGGAGAATCAGTCACTGTGGGAAGTGAAACAGACTCAAGCAGCACTGGAACTGATGCAGTAACATCTGACTCCATCAGACTACCTTTGAAAAAGTAAGCATTTCATCAACTGTTGAAGACGACTTTGCACAGTGGAAAGCAGCATCACTTGGTGACAATTAAAAATACTAAAGCTACAATGCAGTTTCTGCTGTTTCAAACACTGAAGGAAGTACAACGGAATGCTGAGTCCAAAGCAAATATGCCGACTCAGCTGACTGGCGACTCCAGGAATGCATTCAGGGCTTCGGAATTTAAGATTTAATGTCAGATTCATGCTACTGAAGGCTGGGTTCTCCCCTGACTCAGAATGTCATCTGTAGAGTAGATATTCAGAAATTCTGGTAGAATGACATGCTCTTTTATACTTTTCTTGATTGTTGCAATATTATGGTTTAATTACCATAACATGTATACACACTAAAGAATGTGAACCGCTAAAAATGCCTCAATGTGCACACCAACAATAAAGCAAGTTGCAAACTGTTAAGTAAAACAATAATTATGATCATCCTCATCCCCAGTAACAAGAGAACCTTCTCAAGGGGTCAGATGATTTCAGTTATTTTTTGGATGCCCCTGAGGCCTCTCTACAAACTTGAAGTACTCATTATTATGTTCTATAAGAAAGCCTGTCTATGGGATTGCCAAGAAGAAACTTTATAGTAAAGTCTCTAAACCATAAAGCACTGTTATATTAACTTTGGGGGTAACCTATACTCCTTTTTCTGACAACTACCATGCCCAATGATGTACAGAGAGCCATCTGTGCACTGAATGACACTGCCCCTATGCCACAGCCATTGGAGCAAAGACCCACCCCCTCCAGCAGTTTGCTTGTTGGGGCAGAAAGCACAGCAGCCTTATAAACATGTCCTCTGAAAGGTCCTCTGAGGAGTCATCCTGACCTACCATGTGCACAAGGTGTGGAGAGATGCCAGCAGAGGAACAGTAACAGGAACAGGCAGAGACCAGGACCTGCTTCTCTAAGAGCCCATAGTGGAGCTGCCACAGAAGCCTGATGCTGTCTCCAAGCCTTCAGAAAGCTCAGTGCCAAGGTACTCTGATATAACCCTGCTCCCTTATCATAAGGTACCCTTTCTAGTTCTGGCAGTTTGCACAGGTTTCTTTCTTCCTTCAAAAAGCCTTGACTAGCACCAGCTCAGTACAGTTCTTATGTCTCTAAATAAGGCACTAAGTTCTCTTGGGCAACTTTTCATATCCTCACCTTCTGCTCTACAGGGTTCTCATCTCCTTCATGAAGGGGCTAGACTAAATCAGCACTTTTCCATGTGTTTTATGCTCCCCCTTGACCTCAGTTAAACTCTATGCAGAACCTCTACATCAAAACGTTGTTCCCCTTTGACCTCAGTTAAATTCTGTGCAGACTTCAATACATCAAAATGATAGATAGAGAGCCACTCAGGGACAGAGATCTGGCTTGGGCCTCCATAGGAACCGAGCACTTCCAGGGAAAAATGTTAGAAGCCCTGATGGTGATGGGATACCCTGGCTCTCCCTGGGTATCCCATCCTCCAGGGGACAAGGCTTGCCCAAGGAAGGTGGGAGACAAGAAGATAAGGTCTGATACTCAAGCCAGGACCAGTCAGTACACACAGGCAAGACAAGCCATAAATCACTGAACCTGTGGCATCCTCCGGGAAAGCAAAGCTTTCAGTCCTGGAAGGAGGCACTAGAGGGAAGCTGGGGTAAGTTAGGGTTGACAGCTCAGTGGTCAGACAGTGACACCCCAGAGAGCACCCGTGTCTATGAATCAGCAGAACCCAAAGACAAATACACTGCTTTTCACTTTGGAATTTGGCTTAAGCATAGTGGTGAGGAAAAGAAAAGAGGAAGTGAACAAGGCAGCAGGCTGAGGTGTAGAGGCTGCAGCCTCCACCCACACCCCGACAGCCCAGACCCCCGTGGCCCAGCTGGCCTTCCTTTTGGGGTTAACCATGACCCTTATTTGACCACAAATGAAAAAAGAAAAAAAAATCCACATAAAGACTTGTTTAAGGACATCAATACCTAAAATGAAGAAAGAAAGGGGGTCTAGAGAGAAAATGACTTTTAAAAGCGAACTCCAAAGTTCAGACATTGCCTGGGGTCTCATTAAATATGGCATTAAAGACTCTCACAAACATTAAGGTTTTGAACATACATATCTATCTTATATGGTTTCTCAGTATCACTTCAGATTGAAGAATATCTCCTTTTGGAGTATGGGCTTTTGTAAGAAGCACCCTTCAAACTTTGCTTAAACACGTCTTCATTTACTTAACAACTTGAAATATTGTTAGACTAAGAGAACATTCAAAAAAAGTTTTAAAGCACTAATAAGAACTCTAGTAAGTTTAAGAAGCATTGCAAACTAAGCTGCTTTATAAAACATCCTGGCAGAAAAAACTAATGACAATGATTAATATTTATTATGATTATATTACTGAGAATATCTAAAATGTATTTTAATGTTTACCTGTTCTAAGCACTTTATATTCATCATTTGACTTAAATCTCACAAGAGTGCTATGATAAAAATACTGCATTTAGTGCAAGAGATAGTAATACTGCTGATCCAGGAAACACACGTTCTCAACTTTGGAGAACACAGTCTATCTTTTCTCTTAGTCTCTGAGCTTTTGGATCCATTTAGTATGGTAGAAGCACATGCCCCCATCTCACCTGGTCCACAGGTTAGTACCACCAGAGTCCAAAACAGCCAGAATGAATGCTATCTGCCCCACATGGCTTTTTCTTTCTTCCAGGCAAAAGATACTACAAATGCCAAAAAAGTCAGATGTTCAGAGATCAAAATGCATTTCAAACTAGTTATTTTTAAGCATGCTTTCTAAATATTTTAAAAATATTTTGTTTATTTATTTTTGAGGGGGGAGAGGAGGGAGAGAGAGAGGGAGAAAAACATCGATGTATGAGAGAAACAGTGATCAATTGCCTCTCTCATGCCCCCAACTGGGGACCTGGCCCTCAACCCAGACATGTGCCCTAACCAAGAATCTAACCAGCAACCTTTTGGTTCACGGAATGACACCCAACCCACTGAGCCACCCCTGGCAGGGCAAGCATGCTTTCAAAATACAACAATGTTCTAGGGATAATTTATAACACCAAAGTTGGTAAACAAACTGAACAGTCTTCTTAGACCCTGGCCTCAGAAAAAGAGTACCACAAAACATGATTAAATATCTAAATACCTTTATATTAGAATTAAATAAAAAGAACTGTAATCAATGTCTTCAACTATTGTTAGCTTTGCAGGGCCCATATCAGGTAACAAGAAAGGGAAAGGGGAAAGATGCTAACACTTTCTGAGTGATGACTCCTTGCTAATGTGGAGAATAATTCAAGAAGTTTATATTCAAACTATTTAATTAATCCTATTTAACATGGATACAAAGCTCAGAAAGACGAAGTCACTTCCCAAAGTGCAAGTCAATGTTAAGGCCCTGATTCAATAAACCCAGGCCTTTCTGTCTCCAAAGTCCAAATTATTTCTAATGTATAAAAAAATCCTAAAAAAAAAAAAAAAGATTTATAGAATTACAGAAATGTAGGGTTAGACAGGTCCTAAGAGACTCCCTAATTCAACACCTTGATTTAATAGATTAGGGAAGTATGGTGAACAATCTCCAAAGATGGCCACTAACAATGCCTACTCTCCTTTTTATAAACACTGCTCCTCCCCATCAAGAGGTGGTATCTATTTCCTTTCCTCTCAACCTTGTTGAAGACCTAGATCTCCTTGCTGCCCAGAAGAATAGGGTGGAAGAAACAGTTTGCCAGTTCTGAACACAGATCTTACGAAGCCTCGTGACTTCCACTGTCGTGTTCTCTGGAGAAGGCAGACAGCACGTTGTAAGGGAGCTCAAGCTAGACTACTGAATGACAGGGCGACCTCGGAAGAGAGAAATGCATCATGGAGAAGAACTGAACATTTGAGTAAAAAGCTTCTTGAGCTCTCCAGGCCAATCATGATTTGAATGCATCCAAGTGAGTGACCCCCACCCAGCCAATGCCATGTAAAGCAGAAAAACTGCCCAGCTAGTTTTTCTGACCCTCCAAATTATAAGAAGTTGGAAGCTGTCAACACAGCTATAGATAACTAAAACAAAAGATGTTAACTAACCTATCCACAGTCAGGAACCAATAGCAAGGATTAATATCTAAACCTCTGACTTCTAGCCCCAGCCACCAGCCACTGTAGCCCACTAAGAAAATTGACACACAAATAGGGCGCCCAACAGATTGATGCCTATGGCTTTCCACAGCATCCCATTCAGAAACAGATCAAAACAAAATTATTGCACTCATTTGTTTATGACTCAGCTATGCAGGGCACTCTCCGGCATTTCTATTCCAATAAACTACTGTTATTTAAACTTTGCCATGTTAATTTCTCATTGCAAATTCCCCTAAGGATAGGGACAGATGATCATCAGCCTTGTCTGTGTCTAGTGCCTAACCTAGGGCCTTGCATGCCAGGGATAAATGAAGATTTGCTAACTGACACCTCCCATATGGAAAGAATTAGACTAGTGTTCACTCCAAAGAATTATGAGACCAGGAACAAATAGGACACTAAGGTCAAGGCCCTCTAATACTGTAAAGAATGTCACCATCAAATAATTACTGAGGGCCCATGACACGTGTAAAATGTTATCTTCCCAAACACGTTCACAGTAGAATGTCCTTTATTATTAATCCGATACCCACAAGAAACCCTGTCAGACATACAGTACTATTACTGAAGAAGGAGATGCTCAGAGAGGTGACAGGATTCAAACAAAGTCATACGATTTTCACGCGTAAAACTAATGTGAATTCAGGAAACCTAATTAAAAGTCTGAAGCTAATTCCATCTTCTAGAATCCTTTCCTGAAAAAATTGATGATCCAACTTTCAGGTACTGTAAAAACAAACCTAGAGTCACATGAAGAGAATATAGAGAACCACAGAAATTCAGAACTATACATGATCTTAACATTAATCCATAAAATATACAGTTGGCCCTTGAACAACATGGGTTTGAACTTCACAGGTCCACTTAAAGGTGGATTTTTTTTCAATAAATACATAGTAAATGTTACTGGTAATGAGAACTGGGATGCTAGACCTGCCACACACCTTGCCAGAACCCATATGACTCTGTACCTTTGTGAACCAAAGAGCATAACATTATTTCTTGGATCACACTTGCAAAATACAGCACATTCTTATGTGAATGTGTAGGATCACTATTAAAATTTCATTACCTGATGTTTCTAGTAGTCCTAAAACGTTATCTAGAATGTTACTGTCCCATGCTACTCACATGCAACAAAGTGGTGTATACATACATATACACACACAATGGCCTAGTTTCCTATATTACTTAATCATGAGTATTTCAAGAAGTTACAACCAGGGAAGCATTTAAAGGATAACATGTGGATACTGTGCATCTTTTTACAGTACTTGGCTAATGATTGGATTATTGTATACACAGGCTATTTCAGTGGATTGTATAATGCAAGGAGACTCTGTTAGTCCCCACTCACCTCTTGATTCCTTAACCACGAATCCCCCAAACTAACAGTAATGATAACAATAAGGAAAAGTGAGGGGAAAAAAGCAGTAACAGTAACAACACTGTGATGGCAAGGACCTCGTCCCAGTCCCAAGGGAACCTTCTTCCCTCCAGCCTTTACTGCTACAACCTGAGCTGGGCTGGGGTCTCAAAAGGTTTCCAAGAACAAAGGGGATCCTCACTCTTGGCCCATCAATTCTGGTTCCTGAATCTAGA
Organism: Macrotus californicus; assembly: GCA_007922815.1. Lineage (NCBI taxonomy): Eukaryota > Metazoa > Chordata > Mammalia > Chiroptera > Phyllostomidae > Macrotus > Macrotus californicus. The sequence goes on along the minus strand of VMDR010014758.1, from coordinate 7,452 downwards.
AAGGAAGTATGCCCCAGGCAGTCTTTGTCACTCTGAGAATGCTTTCTCTGAGGCCACTTTGGATATTTTGGGTTGTGGTGATTGTCTTCTCCAGCTGCAGTCAATGGTGTTGTTTCCTGGTAAGAACATAGGACAGAGCAATCTAAATATCCACAGGCTATGGATGACAGCATGCACACAACTCCCGGGAAAACAAACACAGGCATTTAGGATATCACGATAATTTAGGAGTAAGCCAGCAATTTTAAAAGCACTTCAGTTGCTGTGCTTCCTTGGATCATAATGTCAGCAGTTACTTTACAAAACATGGAACGATGATGCCCTCTACAGCCCTCATAGAGAATCCAAGGAACTTAATGAATTCCCATATCTGTGAGACATACTCAGTCTATTTTCCTACTAGGAATTATTTTTTACTCTAGAATAAGTAACATAAGTGCTTTCCATGTATGTTGGAAAAATTAAAGTATCAAGGTCTAACACTAAGTGTTAATTAAAATGAAATATAATAATGCCAAAGAATTAACATTATTATACTAAGGTAATTTACTTTCTAAAGGGCATATAGACACAAACACTACATACTGTCATTTTGGCTATTAACGGAAGCTTTTTCAAAAGAGTTACTTAAAATATTTTCAAAGTAGAACTGTGGACTCCTAAAAGGAGAAACAGATTGAGATGAATTCGTAAAAAAAAAACAAAAAACCACAAATTAAAGATTACAACATTCTCTGTCTGGAACTGAAAAAAGACTGGTAAAAAATAACTTTAAGCCTATGAGACTTCCCTGTTCCCCCTGAACTACGAGGAAGAAACTTCTCATCTTCGTAGTAAGGAAAGTGAGGGGTTCTGGGACCTCCAAAATGCTCCAGATTATACAAGGCTTGGATACAGAAGGATACAGATGGATACGGAAGAAGCACAGCACAGATCCTTCTTCTCATGGCATGTGGCTGGGACAGTACGTTGTAAAAGTTTATGTATGTGTGTATATAAGCAATTGGAGAATATACATAAATACAACAATATAAGCTACATATAATGGTCAAAGTAACAAAGTCAGAGGGTAATCAATGTGGGAAAAATTTGGATTGTGTGTCAAAGGAAAAGCAAGTCATCGGTCAAGGATGGGCAAAGTTGACAGGCAAAGACTAAGGAAGAAAGGATGGGAGAGAACAGGGAGAAAAATCACAGGACAGATCACTGCAGGAAAGGCAAATGCATCTGTTTCATTGAAATAAGTAGGCCATGTTCCCAAGTTCCAAGATGAAAACATGGGACAAAGTTAGAGAGGGCAGGGAGAGTAGTTATCAGAGTGCTTTAACCTAGCTGGAGAGACCGGGTTAGCTCTGATTAAACAAATGGAAACAAGGAGGCAGCATGATGAAAATAGTGTTAAGCAAACATTATCACTTGTCTAGATGAACTGAAATGGCAGGACAGGAAAGGAATAGAGATTAATACAGAAATACAAGCAAGAAGAACAACAAAAGCTGGATTGGAAGAAAAGAATAGCAGCAAGTCCAAGATACTCTACAAAAGGTGGATGCATTAAATAGGTGATTATGAATACAGAAACTAGGCATCATAATTTGACAAGCCCAGGACGTGTGAGAGGAGGACCAGGGACATTAAAAGCAAAAGCCAGTCTAGAAGAAAACTATGACAGACTGAATTCATAGTCTGAGGTTTCACGGATCAATTCAGGAAGAGACCTCACGATGGCAGGCAGCAAGTTGAAACCAAAAAGAGGACGAGAAGCCAGGGCTGTACTCAAACACTTTCTAATCATCCAGAAAAAGAACAGCTGAGCTTATACACATGAGAAAGAACTGAAAAAAATAAAACCCCAAAACTGTGTGTCTGGCCAGAAAAGCAGAGAGCATACTTGGAAAAGGAAGTTTCACCTCAAGTACAAGAACTTTGTTTCAAAGTCATCAGCACTCAGAGCAAATGCACTACTGAGTGAGAAGTTACCTAAAAGCTTTGTGCCTGAGGCAAAATTAACTGCGTAACTGTTGGTAAACTTCAATCAGCACACATTTAGATGAACAGTTTCCAGCAACAGATAGTATGTAGTGGGGAAAAAACAGCAGCCTACTTTATTAAATTTGAGCATGTCATCAACCACTAGGTAAACGCTTACTGATCCTGGTGTCTTTAAAACTTAGAGCTCCCCAAGGAAAATAGAATTAAGAAGGAACTGGAATATGAAGACCTTAACTACTGCAAAAAAAAAAATACAGAGGTTCTTCTTTCACTCTGAAAAGTTTCACAAAGAAAAATAAGTGCCTTTATAAAAACATTCTTAGGGATAAATGTTGCACACTCCTCAAATTCCTTTCTAGCAAAAAAAAAAAAAAAAAAGGCAACCATTTAAAGCTTTCATGACTTATTCTGTTAGGACACTTCAGTTATACTCTTTCTTAAAATTTAGTAGAAAGTCATTACTAAGAACTCAACTGATATGAAAATATTTGCATAAATCTTTTTTCAATAATAATCACAAAATCAATACATCTATTTTCAAATGAGCACAGATGACAGTCATTACCACATTCCCGTTTAGGTAACTGAAAAACCCAGGAACACAGAATTGAAATTATTCACTAAGGAAGACGAAAGCCCATTTGCTATTCAACTTTCTTTCTGTGGAAGTTCAAAGCACTGCTCTTCACTTTTACTTTTACTATAAAGGGAAATTACTGTCAGTTCTTGGGCATATTTCTCTTTTTGTGGTTGTTCTAAGGAATGCAAAGACTAAGGTTAACTGAAATTCACAGCAGAACATAAAACTCTAATGGCTACAAAGTAGTGGAAAGAAAAACATAAATAGTAAAGATTTAGGGAGATTTAAAAAATGTAAAATCTCTCTCCTCATTAACAAAATCTGAAGCCTATTATTTTGGATTTAAAAAACAACTCACCCTTCCTACCCCAAAACTCAACCTCCCCCCACCCCATCCTCACTCCCCACCTCCTTAATAAAATAAGTGGACAACTATCAAGAGCAAAAGTTAAAGCTTTAAGTCTCCTGGAATGGGTGGGAAGGGTGGGGGGTGGCGGTCATTACACATCCCCTGTGGAAGAAGACAAAGCCAGATCCACATTCCAGGGAAATCTGGCTGGTCGGAGTTTTTCCTTAAATACAGATTGGCCTGTCACTAAGCCAGGCTCTGTAATCTTCCCAGGCTGCCAGAGCAAGGAGCGCCAGGAATCCCTTCTAATTAATCAAGCCCTCTCAACAAAAATTTTCCCACCCACAATAAAGTGGACTGGGGGGAGGGGAAGCAGCAAAGCAAGCTTTGTAGCCAAAAGAAATTTAGACTTTGGTGTAATACCTAACTAATCCAAGAGAACGGATGCAGGAAGCAAAGGAAATGATCTACAGAAAGAGACAATGAGATAGGAACCTTTCATATTACTGCTTCACTGGAACCCAAGTTGAAAATTTAAAATCCTAAGAGTGAAACCTGAATGCATTATATATACTTTTAAAAATACCTTTAAAGCAGGGGATGGACTCATAAACTTTTCAGAGGGAGATGCCATGCATATTAATTTGACACTTTTGACAATAATTTATTACTAAAATTTGCTTTCTTTTCATTCAAGCTTTGTGTTTAAATGGATAAAAGTCCGTAATTAACATCATTATATGTCCATGTCTATTTCTTGCTTCCACTTGCAAAAGAAACACCCCTGCCTTGGCCTTGCTAATTTACCCTCCCTTGCAGCCAGTTTAACCCAAGGTAACTTCATTGGAAGTTTACTCTGACTAGGTGCAAGGAGGTAGGCATCCGGAGGATGCAAATATTTAGACCCTTGTGATGTCCAATAAAGCTGCTTCTAGCCATATGCTTTGAGGGGTACATTTATATACCCAAATCAGCATTTATACATAAATATTTCAGACTTTGCAGGCAATGAGGTCTTTGTTGCAACTATTCAACTCTACTGTCTTAGCATAAAAGCAGCCAGAGACCATACCTAAACAAACGGGAATGGCTATGTTCCAGTAAAACTGTCTACAAAACAAGCAGCTGACCCTTGGCCCCTAAAGAACTTCTCTTTAGGAAATTCTAAAACCCTGGGGAGCCGCAGAACTAGATCTAGAATTAAGATCACTAAGAAGCACTGGGGAGATGAGTCTGCTATCACCACTACTTTCAACTGAGAAAGGAGTCCCTACAGTACTGTTTAGGAGGTGTCTCCCTGCCACAGCAGTAGTGGCCCAGAAGTCAAGAGTACCTGAAAGCTGTAAGTCCAAAACCTCCCTCACCTCACCCACTGTAGCCATTTCCAGGAATTCTGGCCTAAAAGAGCTCACGGCCAGGGCCACAGCAGTTGGAAAACAAAAACAAAAACAAAAACAATGAACAAACAAAAAAAAAACCTCTTACTTTCTTACTTGCAGGAAGGTCAAAAGACCTTTCTTTCATTTGAAGGATAAGCAGTTTGAGTAGATAATTAATGTCACTCCAGGGAAAGGCAGAGAACAAACAATGGAGATGCAAGAGGCAAACTACTTGGTGTTCATCTAGTCTTCTGTTACTTTGGAAACCATGCTCTATCCAAGTAGTTTTCAACCCAAATAGTCAAAAGTAGATGTATCCATACGAAAGTCTGCATAAGTTAATTCCTTTTAGATTTTATTTATCCATTTAATTTTTTTATCTTAGTAATGCACACACAGATTAAAATGACATTAAAAACAGGCCTCTTCTGTTCCATCCCACTACCACTCCCGCCCCAACTCTCACTCACCAGGAACAATCACACTGAAAACTTCAGCGATTTGACCTGGTATTCACCATCATGTTACTAAATACCACACTTACACTATAATTTCTTATTATTTCAGTTTTATATAGTTTCCACTGAAAACAGGGCAATGGTTACAACCCACCCTCCCACACATCTTGGTCCCTAGCCTTCCAAATTTAGGAGTTAGCTCTATATGAATTGTATCCTTTGTTCAAAGCAGGGCTGGCTTACTTTGCTATCTTGCACAATCTTTTGTTTGCTTGAAGTGTTGCATCATTCTTCTTTTATTTAGTTTCTTGTAATACTATCACTAAATTGTTCCCACACTCTGATAGACCTAAAAAAAACCTCTCCTCAATATATTTAAATATATGAGGTACTTCATTCATGTTATTTTTTGTTGGAGACATCTTTCATGGAACCCTCTGTCCTGGAGCAGTCGGACTGGCTGCTTTGTAGGCAGGATACACAGTTGATCATCCTGGGATCTGCTTACGCCCTCGCCTGTTAAATTCCCTACTCTCTGGATCTCATGTCTCGCTGTTGCTCTGCTGACCCCCTCATTTTGGAAAGCCACATCCTTCCTAAAAATAGGATACATTCACAGGAAATGACTTAGAATTGACATCTCTGAAAATGTCTCTATTCTACATTAACATGTGATTCAAAGTTGGGCTGTGAAGAAGAGTTCTGGGTTAGAAACCAATATTAATATTCTTAGAATATTAAAAGAATTTTTCCACTGTCCCCAGCTGTTGCTGCTGAGAAGGCTGTTCTGAGTCTGATTCCCTGTACATGAGCTATTTTTCCTTTAGGATGTTCTATACTCCCAATTTTCTGAAATTTTAGGATGATGTTCCTGGTACAACTATTTTTCATTGACTTTGCTAGGTACCCACTCACAGCCACTTTCAAAAGGAAACAGTCCATTCTTTCTTGAAAATTTCATTGTATAATTTCTTTCATGACTTCCCTCCCCACTATATTTTTTTCTTTTCTAGAACTCTAATTTTTCATATCCTCTAGTTTTCTTATGATTTATCACCAACTTTTTATCTATAATCTTTTTGCTCTACTGTCTAGGCAGTCGGCCTCAACCATCTTCCCATACTTCATTGAATTTTTAATTCTTTTCTTTTTTTAATTTATTGATTTTAAGAGAGAGAGGAATGGGGGGAGAGAAAGAAAGAAACATCAACTTGTTGTTCCACTTATTTATGCATTCATTGGTTGATTCTTCTATGCACCCTGATGGGAACTGAACCCGATGATTCTTCTATGCACCCTGATGGGAACTGAACCCGATGATTCTTCTATGCACCCTGATGGGAACTGAACCCGAAACCTTGGTGTATCAGGTCAACGGGCTAACCAATTGAACTACTGGGCCAGGGCACTGAATTTTTGTTTCTATTAAGCATTTTTAATTTACAAGAGCTCTTTCCTATTCTCAGGTATTTCCCTTGTTTACAAAATCCTGATCTAGTTACATGGTTACAATTGCTTCCTTTATTGCTCTGAGATACTAATTACAGTGTTTTAAAAGTCTTCTTTTGCTCCCTAAAATCTCTCTGACCCTGAGTTTCTTCATTCAATTTTTCCTCTCTTTCTAAAGTTTTCCTTAAATTTCTGGTGATACTCTTTTGTCCATTCATAATTAACAACATGCAAATGAAGGCTGATTAGAAACTTTGTATACATGGGTGGGATTTATTGACAGCTAGAGTTTGGGAATCCATCAGGGACTCGAATATTTGGTTGGAGATCCCAAAATACAGGCTCTACTAGTATCAGACAAGTAGACTGTAGGTTAAAAAGTATGACTAGAGCCCTGACCAGTGTGGCTCAGTTGACTGGATGGCATCCTGCAAAGCAAAAGGTCATCAGTTCATTCCCAGTCAGTGCACACACCTGGGTTGAGGGTCCAGTCCCTGGTTGGGGATGTTTCTGGATGTTTCTCTCTCCCTTTTTCTCCCTCCCTTCCCTCTTTCTAAAAATAAATAAATAAAGTCTTTTTTAAAAAAGATATGGTCAGCATGACTAGACATAAAAGAGGCATCTCATAATGATTAAGGATTTAATTCAACAGAAAGATAAAGCAATCATAAATTTGTACATACCTATTAACACAGCCTCAAGATATACATAGCAAATATCAATGAAAGAACAAATATACAAATCTAAAATCACAGCTTGAGATTTTAATACATCTTTCTTGACTGAAAGAACAAATAGACAAAAATACTAGTAAATACATAGCAGATTTTTACAACACAATTAACAAACCTGAGCTAAGAGACACATGTAGTTCAATGCACCTGACAACTATTACATTTTGCAAGGGCTTATGGAACATTTACCAAAAGAGGCAAGAAGAATTATGCTAAATACCAATAACAAAATCATCATTAGGAAATTCCCAAATAATTAGAAACCGTATATGGGGTTTTGATCATGGAGTATTTAAATAACCCCATAATCAAAAATACAATCACAATGAAAATTATAAATTTTTATTTGAAAAACAAAGTCCCTACAAAACAAGACAGATACAATTAAAGTATGTTTGCTTAGAGAGAAATTTATAGCTTTAAGTACAAATACTAGAAAAGAAGAAAGGCTCAAAATAACTTAAGCATCCATCTTAAAGAACTAGAAAAAAAGAGAGCAAATTTGTTCAAT